>VZTQ01014099.1:0-263593 GCA_013400755.1 Pelecanoides urinatrix
CCCCCCCCGCCCGGGTGGGAGGGGGCTGGCTGGGCGCTGCTGTCCGCGGCCGCGGTGCTGAAGTCGGGAACGAGGAGCAAAATGGAGCTGGGATGGGTTATTTCTTTTATTTCTGTCCGTTTTCCTTTTCAAACGTGATTTATTCCAAGAACGGAAGTACGCATCAGGTGTGTTTCTTGGAAGGTGGCTTTGTATTTCTTGGCTATCTGAGAAGATTCATTACGGGGTCAATGATAGCTACGTAACATAAATCCAGGTTAGGGAAGGCTGGCTTTGTCACAGGGTTCGGCTGCAGGCTGTGTAACATTGCAGTATTTCTTAAACACAACATAATAGGTTATTTTTAATGGAAGACTCCAACACATGGTTGGAGGAATGGATGGAGGAATGTGCTTATTAGGAGGTACAGTCAGAATTAGTAGAAACAAACACTGACCCACTTCTTTGGTCACTGTGCTGCGGTATTTTTGTGAGTTACAGTTTGGGCTAGAACCTCAACTTTTCTTGTAGTAAAGGTTGTTCTTCTCTTCCTCTTCCTTGGTCCCATCCTCAGCTAGATATAAGAAAAATTTAAGTCCATATCTAGCGTTTTGCTTGAGGTAGCAAATGTCTGAAATGATAGGTCCTGCTCAGGGCCCTGAGTCTGGATTCTCAGCAGGTCGGGCCCCCGCCTGTACTGTGCACCTCAGGCCTCTCTTTCAAGTCCTACTTGCGTTGACCATTGCTGCGTGTCCCCAGTCAGACACCGGTAGCCAAGGGTTTGTGGCCGTAGGGTTCATCTGCTCAGCATCTGTCAGCAGTCGTCATTGAGAAGCGATTCAACCATTAGTTTTCCATTGTAGTTCTTTTTCCATCCTGATAATAGAAAGATATGCTGGGGAAAATGAAATTAAATTGATATGAATTGACCAGTTAAATCTTTTTGTTGTTTTACCTCCTCTGTCTCTCTCAAGAAATGAATCCTTTCATATGAAGGCACACACAGAATTCAGTGAAGAAATTAGGTTGTATCCACTTGGCATTAAACAAAATAATAAACATTTTCTCTGGTCTCTGATTCAAGCTTTGTATATTAAAAGCCCTGCTTGCTCCTTGCATAAGGATGATCATTGTATTAGCGGGAGATATTTTTGTGTTTAAATGGTAATGCTTGTCTAGCCTGGATAAAGTCAACAATGAAATTCCCTTTGCCTTTATCAGGGCTAGGATTTCACTCAGAATTTTTACACAGAGCAAACTACGGAGGCGGGGGGAGAGGGCAATAAAATGTGCCTACCAAGTTAAAAAGGAATAATTTGATTATCTGTTGAGCAGGATAAAAATATTTTCCTTGGTCTCTTTGGTTTTTTTTTCTTGCTTGCACCTTTATTTTTCTGCTACTGATTCTGTTTGTGCTGTGTTTATTGAGGAGGGATCAAACAGGGAACAGTTATATAACAGCGTGTAAAAATGCTCATTTCTGTGATACGTCTTATTTAACTTCATTTCATCATTGTAAAAATACTTTGTTCAAACTTTTTGGTATAATTAAATGCATACTTTAACTCTTTCCTATTACAGTTTGGTTTAATGATTTCAGTGGTAAACCATCGATGGCTTTTCATCTGCCTCTGATTCACTCTATTGTTCTTCTCTTCTCAGGGTAGGACAGATGGAAGCTGAGGGTTCAGCTCAAGGTAACCAGCAAAAACTCCTGTAGTGGCGAGTCGATAAAATCCCAGATGATCATCTGTGGCTTACTGCTCCATAGATACAGAGCGCTTCCCGCATGTGATACTTACGTTTGTTTGGTTTTTTGTTTTATATAATGCGGAACATAGAAGCAACTGACAAAATACAGGTGTCACCATTTTAAGAATGACAATATTTGCAATTACTCAACTGGAACACCTGAGTATTTTAATGCCTGTAACAACTACTAAAAGCTATAGAATCAAGGCTCTGTATTTGTAGCACCACAGAACAGTCGAGGTGAGGAGTGGTCTCTGGAGATGGTCTAGTCCAACCCCCATCTCGGATCAGGGTCAGCTAGGGCAGGTTGCTCAGGCTGTGTCGGGTCAAGTTTTGAGTATTTCTAAGGATTGAGAATTCATATTCCACCTAGGCAATCTGTTCCTGTACATTTGCAAAGTTTTTTTCTTATGTTTAAACAGAATTTCTTGTATTTCAGTTTGTGCCCATTGTCTCTTGTCCTGTCACTGGGCACCACTGAGAAGAGCCTGTCTCAGTCGTCTTCACTCTCTCCCATCAAATATTTGTACCCATTGATAAGATCCCCCTGAGCCTTCAGTTTCCAAAATGTGGAATGTGGAAGTGTTCTGACTTATTGACAATAATTTCTTAATTTATTTTTTTTAAAGTATAAATCACACAGGTGCAGAATATGTAGTAAGGTCAAGGTGTAGAAAGAAGTCCTAGTTTCACTACAAGATAAATTTCTCGTTTCTCTTGTTTGTTGTAATGGTGGGATTTTTAGACATTTTAAATTTAATGGATCTGCTGCTGTTGAGTTCAGTAGGAATAGAGCTGGCCTTGTAGGATTAAACGTGAAGAGGACATTCTTCTCTGGCTTCGGTTTACATGCCTTCATGAGTGCCTTTGGGAGTGAGGGTCCTAGGTCTGGAAGACACTCAAGCAAAACTCAGTAAGGAAGCCCTTGCCGACTGACTGCACTTACCAATTAAAAGAGATTCATTGAATACTGCTGCCATTACTGCCAATGTGCTACAAGAAGCTTCTGGCAACGCTTACGGAGAGGCTGGCCAGCACTTTGCTGAAGAACTTGCAGGGAGTTGCTTCACACTTTTGGTGCATAATTTCTTTCCAGTTCCATAAAGTAAATTTAAGCCAGGGTGGAATTCCCTTCATTGAAGCTGTATGAAGGGAGGTAATTGTACGTTGTTAACCTGCAAGGTTGTTCACTGGAATGTGGTTCAGATATTGGGTGGATTAAGGCACCTCAGCTAAGCACCTGGACTTCGGTGTAATGAATACAGGCCTCGAAACAACATAACCGACAGGATATATCCGTGGGACGTTTCCACACACTAATCTCCCTGGTCATCTAAACCCTCATTCATGGGAACTGCCTGATGATAACATTAGTAGCCATTGACCCTGCCCTAGGTCCTTGGCTTGACAGATGTGGGTTGGAGATGTGATACCCCTTTTATAAACTGCTGAGGGGCGATCATCTATGTGACGGGAGCCCTCTGTTTCAAGCGGGTTAAAAATTACTTCCTGTGCAATTCCCCATCTTAGAAGTTTGATTATGTCTACGTATTTTTTCAGCAAATAAATTTTGCTTTGTGAAGGAAATGCAATCCACATGCTAGAATATTTTTTTTTTAACTGCTTTAAATGAGGAAGAATGGCTTCAGCAGTCTTAAATATTTAGGGCTTACTGGGGTGTTTGGGCATTTCTTTGAGACAGCTTGTGCGGTTATTAGATGTATTGTCAGTTCCCACCAGCCGCGATTCCCTGGGTGGTTAGGTTAGCTTGGTTAGGTTTCATGCTGGTTTGCTGGGATTGTGGGGAATGACGAGTCCTGACGTGTCGGTACTGAGCAAGAGCATTTGTTTTCTTGGACTAAACCTAAAACTGTGTTGCCGAAGGTGAATGCCCAGGATCTGGGGGCATGAGCTAAGAGCAGTTAAGGTTAATGAGGTGGTTGTCCTTCAGTAAATTTGTACATGTGAGTTTGTGCTGGTTCTGGAGCTCTCACCTGTAAGTATTTGAGATACTTGTCATGATAGGTTTTTCCAGAATTTTGTCTGTAGGTGCTGTTGCACCGTACACTGGATTTTGCAGGGAGTGGTGTGGCAGTGCAGCTCTCAGGGATGCATGGGAAGGAAGAAAAGATCAGGTAGAAACGTGCAGCTTCATGGTGGACAATTTTAGGCTGGTTTCTTAACATGAGGGATCCTACTCTGTTTGCAGTCTAGCTTCCTAGCTAACCACTGCTTAACTCCCTCTGTGTTTTTACCCTGGCATGGATTTACGTGAGGATGGAGTACGAAGAACTAGAAAACTTAAATAATGAAATGGAAAATCCTCAAACTGTGTCTTTCTCGCTTCTTCCTCGCACCTTACAGCCTGCACTTAGGACGGGCTGCTTCCCAGGGGTACGGGCCTTGTGCTACTTGTGGTGACGCCCAGCAACTTCTTCCTTTCGCAAGGCATCAAGCCTTCAATCTTAAAAGTCTCTCAGGAAACTCTGCTCCTTTTCCTGGCTGTCATGGAATTGTCCTGCAATCCTGTTGCCTTATTCTTTTTCAGCTTGAAGACCAAAATTAATATAACATTAAAAATGTAGCAGCAAGTCCCATCTCTTCTAGGGACAGGGGGGCAAGCGATGGATTTGGCTGAGAGTGAGATGCTGTGTTCTTCATCCCATTTACATCACTGCACCGTCTCTTCTGACTTTTCAGAACCATCATGTGTTATTTAAGTTTTCTTTGTGTTTACATTCAGAAATATCAGTGTTTTGTTTTGTTTTTTTTTAATTTTGCAAAAAACATTATTATAAGAAGAAAACACACAAAACATCGTCGCCACGTACTTCAACAATCTGCCTTAACGCAAGGGTCACTTCTTAGTGGGAATAAACAAATATCAGACAAAGACAGTAAAAGGTTTAGGTTTGTATGAAAAAAGGGCTGGGAAGGGGGATGAATTTATGCAAAATTTGACTAAAAGGTGAAAGGGGAGATGACCTTTGTCTTTAAACATAGCATTTGTCTGCAGAGTAGGCTTGCTTGTCAATTAAAAGAATAACCACATCTTTACAGGTTTCACAAATGATTTCCTTGAATGTCTGACGCTGATAACAAATGACTGCTGTATGTCTTCCCCAAAATACTCGCTGTGACTGTGATTGCAGCTCTAATTATGGCATAGCAGATGCAGTGTTGTATAGCACCCGCCTTCTGCAAGATTTGTAGCTCCCTTTACTTTTACATGAGTTATTTCTTTTTAGTGTAAAATTTACTACTGCTAGCAGTAACAAAGAAGTCACTCTTAAAGTAAAAAAAAAAAAAAAAAAGGATTTTGAGATTGTTACACTGCTTACATTGTTGTTGCGCTGCAGATGTTCGCCGTGTTAGCAGCCAGCGCGATTGTGGGAGAGCGTGTTCATGCCTCGTTGGGCCCTTTCCACTTTGTCCAACCTCTCCTCTGCTGAGTAAGCAGCTAAAGTGACTTTTTTTCTTTTGTTCCCCAGCCTTTGCTACTGTCTGAGAAGAAGGGCAAGTTACTTGGCTGTTTTGTTCAGTTGTAAGTGGAACAGTATTTTTTCTTTTTCTTTTTAACGTATTCACCAGAAGAAATAGAAGAATGCATTTGCAATTCTCACATGCATTTACATGTGAACGGGGCTGTGTTGTTCTTATAAAACACGGAGGAGGTGATTTATTTGAGTAGTACAAACTATCGCCTTACGCTGTGCCAATCACGCTGCCATTGTCTCTTTTAATACGGACAGTGAATCATCTCTTGGCTGTTGCAGTCGTGGCCAAGTGTGTGTGTGTGAGAGCGAGAGAGCGAGCAGGGATGTGGGATGCTGGGGAAGCGCCGGTTGTTCCTTCCCTGACCACCCCAGCTGGGCAAGGAGAAGCCTGGTGACTTCTCAGGGGCTGTTCCATCCTTTCTGAGGAAGGAGGACACAACCCTTTCTTGATGGATAAAATTTCTGTTCTGAGCTTCTTTCCTCCACAGATGTCTTTGTTTCTTGGTTCCTCTTAAAATAAAGCAAACAAAACACCTCTGCTCAACAAGTGTACTGGGTTAGGGAAAGTCCAACACGCCATAGTTGTTCTTTCTGGCAGATGAAATAGAAGCGCACACCGTGCTTTTTTCAGTGAAACTTTCACCTGTGAGAGCTTGTTGTGCGTGGGGAGAGAACACAGGTTGCCCAGAGTGGGGGTAGATGCCTCATCCCTGCACCCATTCAAGGTCAGATGCAGCCTGAATGCGTCCGGGGGCTCTGAGCCACCTCCTGTCCCTGGGCGTGGGAGTAGGTGACCTTGAACGGTCCCCGCTCTAACAATGCTTCTCCCGCCGCAGCAGCTCCCCGCTTCTCGGGGGGGCCCCCCCGGAGGCAGAGCCGGGCTGCGGACCCCTCAGCGGGGAGGCCGGGCTGCGCCCCCCGGGGGAGGCCGGGCGGCCCCCGCCGCGCTCCGGGAGGGGCCGCGCCGCCNGACCCCGCCCCGCCGCCGTCGCCGCCGCCACGGCAACGCCGCTCCGCCCGCCCCCGGCGGGCACCACCCTCGGTAGGGGCTGGGGCGGCTGGAGGCTTCCATGGCCCGGCTGGGCGCCGGTGAAGCCGCTGGCTAGGATGAACGCCGAGGAGGCAGCCCAGAGGAGCGACGGCGGGGAGAAGTGCAACGGCGGTAGCCAGCGGAGGAAGAGACCCAAGAAGGTGGGGCGGGGGGGGCAGCAGCTCGGAGGGGGGTTTCTGTTGCCGGGGAGGGCTCGGTAGCCGACCTGCTGGTAGCCCGCAAACGAGGGGGGATCTCCCTGTCGCGACGTGGGAGTTGGTAATGCGATAAGCGATGAAGCAGAGGGTGGTTTCGTTGTGTTGGTTCCTCGCAAACAGCTGCCTGTTGTGGCGGGGGGAAGTTTCAGCAGGCAGCGGTGCCTCGCAGCGCCCGTCTGCCTGGGCTCCCCTGAAGAAAGAGGGCAGCGTGGTTGGGCAGAAGAAGCACAAAACCCCGCACACTGTGGGATTGACTCGAGTGCTTCTGTCCCTTGTTCCTCAAGCGCCACGGGTGCAGGTTTATAAACCTTCAGTTTGCTTTGCCGGAGACGTTTCTTGGATTGGGTTATACACAATCGCAGGGAGATACCTCGCCGGCTTTTGTAGCATCTGTGGTGATTCGGTGATGCTAATGAAAAATAATCGGGTAAATAAGTGAATTGTCCAGCCACACCCAGTTTCCAGGGCACTTTCTCTGTCTGTCCAGTCTCTCTTTCATAAATGGTTGATTTACAAGGTATAGTGCGCCCGCTGCTTCACACCCCCCCCTCCCCCGTTTCAGGTAATTTCTTTTTGCTGGATTTAATTGTAGGCAGCTATTTATTTTTGGTTGGGGTTTCTCTCCCCTTTAAGAGGAAAGATGTCTGTGGTTCTGCATAATTATGACATAAACTGGTTACGGTTATCCCCCCTCTTCTTCAATCTTAATTGCTATAATGTGAGTTACCCCACTGAAACGTGTGGACTACCTGCCGGGTGAGGAATTACTCTGATATGAGAAAGATTTTAATCCATACAATGTATATTCACGGATGAATTCTTCCGTCCCTTATTTTGCATAGAATTTGCATTTTAACCAACATTGTATATGAGCAAGACAAATTGCTACAAATGGAAATAATACATAGAGCTGCGAACAGACGCTTATTCAGGGACTTGTGCAAAGGTTTTGACCTGGTGAAGAAAAGCTGTTTTGCCATAGGTGACCCTGTTAGGCCCCGTTTTATCACAGAGGGAAGATTCTGTGCGTGTAATCATAAGGGCACGAGATAATCCAGTCTAAGCAAGAAATTGAACAAAAACATCCTCACCCCACCCCATTGTGCGTGGAATATTGCCTGGATCTCCACACAGTGGGGGATTTTATATAGCACGTTGGCCTTATATTTAAGCACAGCAAAGCAGCAGAGGGAATATCTGCTTCGTCTCGCCTTTGAATTTGAAAGGTTTGTTTGTGTGCGTTGAAAATCCATAGGAGGAAGCAAAAATCAAATGATCAAGTGCATCCCCAGTGTTTTCATTTGACTGTTGGATAACCTGGGAACAATATCGTACTAGGGGAGAGGTTTGGAAGATCTAAGGCATCGAAGTGGGTGTTTCCATCTTTTCTTTTTTATCCATCTTATCTCGTTATAAGTTCTTTCTTGTTTTTCCATTGTTTTCTAAGTAAAGTGGCCCAGAGCCTTTCAAGGTTGAAACACAAGTGTATGCCACTGCTGCCAAATGAATGCTTAGAAAGCATCTCTTCTCTTGGGTCTTCCAACAGCTGATGCATCTCCATTTTTCAGAAACGTAATACGTGTTTGGGTATCTGTTTAAAATTCTCTTTTACAACTAGAAAATACTAATCGGGCATTTTCAATGGGCAAATGTAAACCAAAAAATTCTTAATCGCTCAGTTTGGATGCAATAGTTGTTGGTGCCTCAGGTGTGGTGTTAGATTAGGTCTGATGAAGCTTTACCCTTAGTGACTTCATGAAGAAATACAGCTCCAGGCTTTAATATTCTTTTTTAAATTCTAAGAATAATATTCTTAAAATCTAAAAAAAGATAATTTTTTTTGATGAGACAGAGACACCCTGGAATAGCTAAGAGTACCAGAATTCCAGATTGAATTCCTCTGCGTTTGGACGAGGTAAGCACAGTTCTCTTCAGGAACGGAGATGAAAGCGCCATGTGCAAAAGCTCCAAAATTAAAAGTAATGTAGCCTGTTTTCAGGTCCTGAACTACTTTTGCTGAACGAAGCTGCATTGCGCCATCCAACATGCCCTCTATCTGTTCTGTGGAAGTTGATCCCTTTTGTGTGGATAATTAAATATTAATTGAGCCAGATGAGTTTGATCTATGTGTTGGGAGAGACAGAGAGATGCGCCTCGGATACAGCATTCAGTTGGATCTTCTATATTCCAGGAGGGTGTCCTAGCTGGCAAGTGATGTAGGGTTTTCTCTAATTTCGAGCAGCACCCCAGGTTTTTTGTGCACTTTACTTTAAAATGAAAAGGCTTCACTTTCATCCTAGTACAGGATGGGAAAAACTGAAATTTTCATAAAACGGAGAAAATTACTACCTACCCAAAAGCAAATGTAATCCTTGCGGTGCTGTTTGTGGCTTTGTGCGTTCCAGCGAGTCAGTGGGCTGCCTTAATGGGTTCGTGAATCCAGCTGTAGGGTTGCGTCCAGTTTTCCTGTGGTACTTCGCCTCCACGTGATAACTGGGATATGGTGAAATTTGTGTTCCTGGGAAAAAAAAGATGATGCTAAATTTCTGTGTTCGTCCAGTTCTAGCGTCAGAGAGGGGAGGATGCGTTCTGCTGGAGGCAGAAGGGAGCGGAACGGCCTCGTGCGGTTGCAGGTGTGACGGCGTGGAACGCCGGGGAGAGCCGCGCTTGCTGTGCGTTGGTCCTCTCGCCTTGGTAGCCAACATCCCATTTGTGGTGAAGGAGTAGCATAGCAAGTAAATAGGAATTTATATTACATCAGTTTTTTGAGGCCGCCTTCTGTATTTTGCCAACTGTTCTTGTGAAGTGTCCAAGTACCAAATTCCTATAATTCCTCTCAAGGATGCTTTTTTCATTATAGAGTGTTTCAGATGAAAAACAATTACTGTTGGTCATTGTGTAGAAAGTGAAGCATATTCCTACATCTAGTACTAAAAGCACTGATGGCAAAGGGGTTTCCAGAAACCACAGGTTCTTATTCCACTGATCGTAAAGCGCACACCATTGATGGATTGATACAAAAATAATCCATCTTAGCTTATGACAGAACTCCAGTCTTGTCACTTGTATTGCTTATTCTTTCCAAGAAATAAAAACCTTGGAGTCAGGCTTATGCTATAAAAGACTTGGAGGAAGTTGTAATGCTGATTTAAAGGAAGATAAATGAGACTTTTTTTTCCTAACCTAAGCATCATCTCCTGTTTTAAGTGTTTCTATGGAAAAAATTAAATCGGATGTATTAGGTGAGGTGCTTCCAGTGGAAGTTGTGTACTCGCTAATGGAGTCATTACAGTGCATAAGGTAATGCTTTTAATTAATTTTGATTACTTCAGACTATTCATTCCATGCCTAAGGTCATTGAGACCCATTTTGGAATACAAGCACAATTTTGGTCACCTGCGTTCAAGAACAAGAATGCAAATGTACACAAAACACGCAGAGAGGGATTGCTGGAAGAGGGAGCCTGTCTAAGCGAAGACCAGAAGAGTTTAGCTTTGGTGTGCTAAAGCAAAAGGCTATCTGAGGGGAACAGGAAATGAGGCTCTTCAGCAGCCTTCTAATAGGTTTAATCAGGTAAATAACCAAGAGATACTTCATTAATTATTAATGAGATGCAATTTCTCTAACGTATCGCTCGACTGGATTCAGCTGAAAGAGGTCCCTCTTACTGCCATGTTCCTGTGTTCTCACCTATGTCATTTACGGTGCCGTAATAATATTACACAACAGTTTAACTGATGGTGAATGTGGCTATTTAAGTCTTTTAAAATGTTTGTTTACCTGGTTATTTCACTCTTCCAGCTATCAAATTTAGTAGAAAATTGAATGCTACCAGAAGAAAAATTGACGTCCATCTCTACCTAAAATCCGTACAGGGGCTTGTACTGCTGGCGTTTCCTTTAAACTGCCTTCACTTCACACCTGCGAAGTCCCGCTTAGCCTTCTCTAGCTGCTGCTATTTCCCCCGCTGTCCCGTTATTACTGGTGACAGACAAATAGCTGGACTGTTGGATGATCCAACCGAGATGGGACCAGAGGGTGGCATGCCTCCTCTTCTAAGAGAGATCACGTCCGCTAGTTTTCAAAGAAAGAAGGTTTTCCTTCAGACCATAGACAGTAAACTGAGCAGGCAGAAAGAGCTAATGAGGGAAAACACAGTCTCTTCTTTCATTCGGGACTAGGATACCTAAAAGGCTTTATCACAAAGCCAAAGCGGTGGTTATAAGTTAACCCAACTCACTGGTGTTCAGTAGTGTTAATTTTACTGTAACGTAGCTTCTGTAACTCCGGAAGGTTTTATTCTTCTTTCAGCTGAACCAGTTTTAGAGAGCTGGAACTGCCTTGCTTTCAGTTGAGTTAATCCAATTTAAATGAAAGTAAACAAGCAGAGAAACGGCGCTAGAATTGGCTCTGGAAAGAAGAGAATAGATGGAGAAAAAGACAAACTTATTTTTAGGTCATGGAGGTAAGAGACAGGTTTGCGAAGAGACTGTTAAACCAAGCGTGTTCCTAAATGTCTGCACCCACGTTTCAACGTGGTTTGCACTATCGTACACCTGATGCAACTCTACTGATATTCCTGCATTATTGCGATTAGGTTTTGCTTGTTCCCTTTGCCTTTTCTTCCTATTACAAGGCTTCAAGGACATTTTGTGCCAGGTGTAAAACTAACATCATAGCTACAAATGCTTTGAGATATGTTTTTCTTCTCTCCTTCCTTGCCTGTCCCCTTCTAGCTTTAGTTGCTATGTGTAACGGTAACAAAGCAGAAATGATGTGTATTTATCCCACTACGCAATGAAGCGCCTTACCTCTATGGCCCCAGTTGCCACGGAGCAACCATCACTTTTGCTGGTTGCATCAGCGCCGCGCCCACGGCAGCCCCGCGGTGGTTGACACCAGGGAAATAATTTCCATTTACTTACAGCAATGAGGCAGGGAAAATAATGACGGGCGATATAGCCGAACATCTGGACTACAGCATGTTGTGTTGTCACTGTGGTTGTTTTCCTAGTGTTGTAAAGTGTGTAAGAGAGAGAACGAACACGTGATACCGGGCACACAGCTGAGCCTGACTTTTCTAGGTCTTGATGTTCTGGTGTAACAGGATCACTTCAAGCAGTGTTGGACTCTGTTGTATCGATGGAATAAGCAACGAACAAGTCTTAGAATTGACACAACTACTTACAAGGTTACATTTATTCATTGTGGGCTTTAAAGTTAATATATATATTGGTTTTAAAATTATTTTTTTTTAAATGAAGTAATAGGAATCTACAAAGGGATGGAGTTATTTTCGTGTATTAGCAGATTTGTGCAAGTTCTACAGTTCACAGATTAAATACTGTGAGGACTACAAGGAGGAAATCATCTGGCTAAGAGTGGTGAATTTTATCCAGAACCGCGTGACGTGTTGAGCCTGCACCCACCTGCCACGCGTTCTGGGCTCCCGATGCATCGTTCGCAGTTCTTGCTCATTTTCACCAATGTTTGGCAAACAGCAACTGAGTCAGAGAAGCAAGTCCCTTTTTCCCCAGCCAGCTTCCCTTTCTCCCTGCAGGATGCCTGGGGCTGTCAAGCGTCGCACATATCGTATCGCGTAGCCTTGTCACGCGTTCCTGCGGGCCGGCAGCAGCCTGGGCTGAGCTGGGCTTTCCGGCGGCGGCTTAAAGCTGCCCATCCTGCCTCGGGGGACATCGGGGTCCGCGCCAGAGGCAGCCACGTGCTCTCCCCTCCCGCTGGTTATGTGCCACGTGCGTGTGATGGAAGAACGTCTGGAAGAAGGATTTTAGCAACAAGATAAGTCAGTGAGAAAGCCTGATGCATATAAATACGTCCGTAGTGAGCATTCTGTTTGGGCTTCTGCAGATGTTTTTTGGTTTGTTTTGCTTTTTTTCCTAAATTTTATTCATTGAGCCAACGCTGGACCGTTTCTCTCTCCGGGCGGTCTCCCTTCAGCAAGATGCGTAGGCAGCGCCCGGCTGGTCAGCCGGCTCCAGCAGCGGTCGGGGCTGTATCGGCAGCGGCGCGTGTCCCCTGCCCCTCTCACCGGCCTGTCCCTCCCCGATGCCGTGGGGTTTGCAGCCCTGCCTCCCCCGAGCACGCTGTCTTGATGCTTTTAGATGGCGTTTCTGGCTAGGAAAGTTTTTTCCACTCTAGAAATTGAGACTGACAGATGCAGCACGTAGATATGTAGGCTAGACACTGGGAGCCCTGGAGCTCTGAAATGCAAGGAACAGAGGGAGGCCAAGAAAATAATAAGATGGCTAGAGGCTCTTACATCCTCATTTATTTGCAGGAATTAATTATTTCAAACTCTTTCCTAGCTGATTAAGTGGGTTGCTTTTGTCTTGGTGACAGAAATTGCTGAGCTGAAAGTTTGAACTAACTGTTATTATTCCTACACTGTGTAGGAATAATTCGGTATTTCCATACTTCATTTTCAGTAGAAATTTGCTGTACTTTTATTCATTCAGTGTGATCCTGGTCATTTTGCATTTTCTCATTTATTTCCACTTGATTTTATTGCACTCTGGGAGTGCAATACAGGAGGGAAAAATTTTTTTAAGAAGTAGATGAAGATGGGCCAGTGTTCAAGGCTCCCTCGAGTAGTTTCTAAAATTGCATGAGAGAGGTAGTGGATTGCTTCAGGTCTCTTTTTTGTAAACAATTCATAGTTGAAAGTACCTGTAATTAATTTTCAAATTCATCTTTCTCTCTTCTAAGTGGATTTTGGAGGATGGAAATGTAGTATTACATCTTTGCCTTTGAAACAAAAAGGCGGTGTATCCTCACAGGCATTGCAAGCCAAACGTGTGGGCATTGATTAGTCTTCCCCAAACCTTCTCGAAATAAAAATGCTCACACACACTCAAAAATGTGGTCTGTGAATGAAGTGCTCTCTGGAGAAGAGGGTCAGCTCCTAAGGAAATGGTAGAGTAAAGGGCAGGAATAGCAGTTTGAAATTATTTTCTAGGTTAAAGAGCATATAGGTTTCTGCCCCAGGCTGAGTATTTCAGAAGTGATTGGTTGCTTTTATTTGTTTCATCCAGTCTGGGATGGCATGCGTCTATATTATGCTTTAGTACTGGATCTGAGCAAACAGCCAGCAAAACTGGCTCCAGGAATGCACAGATTCCTGCAACAATTTAGCTTCATGATCAATTAAGTCTGCTAATTGTCCCACTACTAGGCTTTCTTTATAAAGCAGTGTTTGAAGTATGTGTCGCCATAGTTGAGGCAGTGAAGAAGTTGGTGACAGTTTTGAAATAGATAAAAGAAAGTGTGAACCGATGAAGTTTATAAACAATTCATACCCTTCTATAGAAGCTCTGATTCTGAACCTTGTTTGTCTCTTGCTGTATTAAAAACTGCGCAGCTTTCCTGGGACCAGAAGACTCTGCTAGTCCCTCTTTTTTTTCCCATCTTTTAAATATCTAATAGATCTGGCAGCTTTCGCTATCAAAGAGCAGATCTCGACGTATAAATGTCAAGAAACAATGGCATTTATTCATCACGCAAACCATTAGCAACCTAATCTGGCCGTCCTGGTAGATACATTGCTATGATCCAATCATAAACCGAATGAATAGGCATAAACAGCGGGAGGAGCAGGCTATGGGTTGTGTACGTATGCGTTTGTGTATGTGGAGTTATGCCCTCTCTCAGCCTCTTTGTGCATGGTTTTTTCCGGTGTGTGGCAACTGAACGTGGTGGCCATAGTCTCTGGCTGTAGGTTTGTTAGAGCCAGCAGCGGCTCTGCTGCCTTTCATCAACTGAGGATCTCGTTGCTGCGGACCTATGCGACAGAGCCGAGCGTGGAGAAGATCAGAAAACAGAAGCGCCGGAACAGGCACAGATTTTCCAATCCATCTATGATTCATGCTCATTAGCTTTGAAACGCTGAAGAAAGAGGCTTTATGAGCTGGCATTTCCATTTGCGCTTTAACCGCTTTACTCGCGCCGAAGTCGGTGATGACTACAGCGTTCGCAAAAACAAGCGAACGATGGGAAGCGCGTTCTGTGTCGTGTCCAAAGGTCACTGCCCTGCCGCAGACTTACTGCTCGGGTCAGGGATCGTGGCCTCCCGCTCCGCCGTTGGAACGGCCGGTACCCTGTTATTTTGTGTGAAATGCAAGCGAAAGGCATCGAGCGTAGGGTTGAGTTCCACGTTTCCTTTAGCGCGCTTCGGGGAGGAAAGGTGTAAGTATCCGCCCCCGGTACCTTGTGCTCCCCGCCTGAAAGACAAGTGCAGCTTTTGTTCTTGCATTTATTTTTAATTAACTGCTTCTAATGGTGCAGAAGGTGTTTTTCCAAGGAAGCCCTGGCTCTTGCAGAGCTTGCAATCACCGTGATTGTGTTTGGAGGTATAAGTGGGGGGGGCTTATAGTTAATTATATTTGACGCTGTGTATTTGTACATGCTTCTCTCCCCCCGGTCGTCATCATAACTGTTTTTTTCACAGCAACATCCCCAACAGAAGCAGCAGGCGATGGCTTTCAGTTGTAAAACAGCTGCCACGGACTCATTAGGCACTAATGTATACTTTAAGATGCAAGATTGTTCCTTTGCAGTGTAAGCTTAGAAGTGTGGCCTATTTGAAATATAGTTGATGGCAATTAGGACAGTGATGTACAGCATGCCTTTCCTAGAAATCATCGTTATAAACCCATTGCTACCTCTGAACAGAAGTAATACAGTCTGGCTCATATTTATCCAGCAGCTACATGAATGGTATCCCAATTTTTTTAGTGAATGAAGAAAAAAATCCTGCTGGAAATCTTCTCTGCACAATGTAGCTTCATCCAAATGGAAACCAGATACATTTAATTTAAAAAAAAAAAAAAAAAATCACTAAATGAATACAATTAATGGAAGTCACCTTGTTAATTAATGTAATTGAAGTGACAAAAATAAGGTTACAAACCGGTTGAGTATGAGTTAGTCAGTGATGTGTCGGGTGTTGATGCTGGAGACCAGAGTTAAGGGATCATTCACGTGGGTAAGTGACGTTTGGCCAGGGACCTTTGTTTATTTTCTCCCATCCATCCTCTTGGGAGGATTAATGTGATGATGGAATTTTTTTTTTTTTTTTTTTCTGAAGGAGGGAACAAGTGGTTGACCTTTTGCCAAAACTTTCTGAGAAAATAGATGTAGTCGATCTCCCGAAAAGAGAAGCCCTAGTTAATACAGCGGGAAACCGAACACTTCAGACTGGGATAGATTCCAGACTCCAAAGTCTGTAACACAGCTGTGGCTTTTGTAATCCTGTTTAGAAATAAGTCCTGAAACCGATGGGGATACGGGTTTGCGTTTCTCTGTTTGGAGACTGAGGCCACAGTTTGACGAGTGGCGTAGGATGGGGCTGCCGCCGGTTGGGTTGGGCATGGCTTGTCCTTCCTGGGAAGCGAGCGAGCAGCCCGTCCGGGTTTGAGCTGCCTTCTGCCCTTCTCTGGAGGAGACGGGTGGGGAGGGATGGAAACGAGCAACCGGGAGGGGAGATGAGGGGGAGCGGTTCCTTGTGTGGCAGTTTCAGTGCTTGACTAGATCATCGGAGAGAAAATTCTGGATCTTTCTCACTATTGTGTACTTAAAACAAACCTTTATTGGTACAGGATGAAAAGCACATGATTATTTGATGCTTTTTTCTGTCGAAAATGTGATTTGTAGGAATACAAATGAAACGAGAGTGTGACTTACATTACCGTAATGCGTGATTCCACCAACTGAGATAGGGCTGCCGTTCCAATAACGGTGATGTTAATATACAGGCATTTTCTCAAATAGCTTTTTTCATTGTTGCAGCTAACGTGCTTTATCGAATAAAATTGGTGTTACTGCCCCGTGCTGCAGCCCGTTGCTTTGCAGTGCTTTGCCCAGGGCAACCTCAGGCGCAAGTGCCCGAGCACGGCTGAGAACCCAGTGATCCCCAGTTCTCCTGCCTTTCTCCCACTGCTAGGGACCAGCTCCAAGGGCCTTCATTCCCCACAGCCCCCCCTTTTAAAACCCTGCCTCTTCTCGTTGCTCGCCGTGCCCTGTTCTTTTCACCTGAAGACCTTCTGAGCCCAAAGTCTTTTCTCAGAGGTTACACAAAGTATTCTAGGACTCATTCAGGTTGATTTGAACATGAATATCTTGCGATGTGCCCTGGAAAGCAGACCCTTGTCTTAGTTGCATTCAGGCAAAACCCATAATTCATTTTTAGAGCCTGAGTCAAAGCTTGCCTGAAGTTAATGGAAGGATTTCCATTGACTTCAGTAATTTTACTGCCTTCAGTGATTTTGACTGCCTTGTAATGGCTTGGAGAGTCCGCCCGTCGGTAATGAGCTGAGTATTTACCCTTGATGTTTATGGCATGTAGCTACATTAATAGCTGAATTAGGGCTAATTTTCAATATACTTAGAGCTCGGATTGATAAATTCTGGGGCTGAGTCTTTAATCCTTCTCTGGAAAAATTTTCCTTCTTACTTACTAAAATTATCTGCATGGTTTTATTGCAATAGTAATGACGACCATTAGTATATATTGATGTTTGCGGAAGACGTATAATACCATTAGTCCATTTCCCAGCTTGTGCCATAAAATTCAGCAAATGGATATCTGTAGCAACATACAGATACTTATCTTACTGAAGCATGTGGATTCGCCTTTAAAATAGAAAAGCAGTGCTCGGCTATGAGCTACCTGTATCTCAGCAGTAAGGATTGAGTAAGTCCATCACGTATCGCCTTGAGGTGGTGAAATGTATGGGTGGATTATTTATTCCAGATGGCATTAAAACAGTTTCTTCTGGGGAGAGTTGATTATTTTCACTGTTTTTTGGTTTTTGTTTCGTTTGGTGAGTTTTTTTCATTTTCGTTTTGTTTGGGGTTTTTTTGTTGGTTGGTTGGTTTGTTTGTTTGTTTAAGAACAACACATCAAACAGCAACTCTCACTTCTGTCTGCCTATCATCAATTCTTTTGTATTTCACTTGATGCCATTGTCAAGACCCAGGGATCTATTTCCCCTGCTTTAGTCCATAGTGAAGCATACCTCGGTGTTCTGTCACATATGGCACGGAAGCATCTTCCTCCTTTTTGAAGGCATTATTAAACTTGTAAGATATGGCAGTAGCGAATTTTACTGAAGGTTGCCGGAGCTTTGATTTAATGATCACTGAGAAGATCAGCAAGAAGAAAGCTGGAATTAGACACAAGCAAGCACATTGGTTAGATGAGCCATTGTTTTGCTGGAAATTCAGTTCTTTTGCTGCCTAGTGTAGTATCGTAGCCTTAATTATTGGTACCGAGGGCAATATGTGAATGATTAGTTTTTCCAGCAGTAAGGGAAGTGGGTATAAATTTGTAATGAACATTAAGATTAGCATGACATGATAACTTAAAGCTTAGCATGAATGAAGTATGAATGGAAACGTATAGGGATGTGGT
Organism: Pelecanoides urinatrix; assembly: GCA_013400755.1. Taxonomy (NCBI): domain Eukaryota; kingdom Metazoa; phylum Chordata; class Aves; order Procellariiformes; family Procellariidae; genus Pelecanoides; species Pelecanoides urinatrix. The sequence continues at coordinate 17,905 of VZTQ01014099.1, forward strand.
GGTAAACACCAGAAACAATTGGGTCAAGAAAATAAGGGTTCAAAGAATAATCTCTATTGGTAATGCAGCAAAACGGAGAAACGTGCTGTTGAAGTCCCGGCCAGAAGGACTGTGCTATGAAAGCCTTGTGCTATGCAAAGATCACTTGGCCTCAGAAGATCATCCGTCGACCGGAGGATAGCAAAAGAGTTGCTGCAAATGATATCTGCTGTTCCTTTTCCTGTAGCCCACCAGGAAAACAGACCTACCTTTTAGACAAAAAAAAAAAGGGAAAACCAGACAACAAGCAGCAATGCTTTGACTTAGGTTTATGGAAGCTAAAGTAAGCGAGATTCTTACCACCCTGTGATGACTGGTTGACATCTAATGAGTATAAAAGATCTCTCTAAAGCTCGTTCACTGTCACCAGTAAAGAATAACTTCAGAGGTGGTGAGAAGTCAGTAGCTGCCCTCCTTGTCCACTGTGTTGCAGGTGATGCTGTCCAGACTTGGTGCACCACCTCGGTGCTTGTGAGGATGCGAGTATAAGACTGCAAGGGAATGCAATTTGTGAGAGAATGAGTATGAGTGGTAAAATCAACGTACTTTAAAGGTCTTGAAAACAAATATCACGTTCCCCCTTTGTAACCCGCAGAGTTCTGTTGCAGTGTTTCCAACAAGCCTCCCGGCATTGCTGGAAATAACGGATGAATTTTTTGAAAATCAGGCTGCGTGATCGTTTCCAAAATACGAATTGAGGTGCCTATTTATTCTGCCTGAATTTGAAAATTCTGATGCTGCCCTGTTAGGTCAGACAAAGCCCCCGTCCTCTGAAAGGTTTAGTGTGACTCGTTTGAGGAGTTTGGTTCACACAGTCAGAAGGTGACTTCAGCAAAATTGTTATGCCATTCTGCATCGTTGAAAGACTTCATCAAAGTTTTTGGTGTGCAAATGTTGCAGTCTAAGGATGATCTAAAATGGGGTACGTAAATGTTGTGCTCCAAGGACAATAGGAAGGGCACGCTAATTGAGAGAGTCTTTTGCAACAGCTTCACTTATGACAGAGATTTAATTTTAAGACAGACAAGGGGCTTCTTTCATTACAGGAGTAACGTCAGGGGATATGGACTATGTTATTGGATGCTTGTGCCAACGGCGAATAGGACTTATGTTTTTTTTGTAGCTCTGACGTGTTTTCCTGCAATGGGTGTCCAGAATTTCAATCTCCTGTTGGCTGCGGTTGAGAGTGGTGGAAGGGCAATGCTGCGTGGAGGTTGTTAGCGTGAGCTGGGCATGGTGGGGACGGGCTCCAGAGCTGCCCCGGGGGCTGCGTTTGCAGAGTGAGGTTCTGATGCAGAAGAACTGCAAAGACGACTCCAGGTGTGGGAAACCTTTACAAATAATGGCAGGGGTTATTTGAGGGCAGCGGTACCCAGTGTGATTGTAAAGAACGAAAAACCCTCTTAGGCAAATGAATCAATGTTCCGGTACTTTGCTTACAAATGAGTAAATTCTTAATCTGGAGAGGATGCTGCCATTTATGAATTTTGCTTGTATGCCAAAACTCACTCTACAGTCTTTGTTCTCAGAGCAGCAGAGAGAGTATATGTTTGTGTGTTTCAGAAAAACTCTCAAGACCTTCCCTCTTTCAAATTTCATTTTAAAAGTATTGTTTCATTTTTCCTTTCATAAATACAACTATAAATATTTGTTTTGTTACTCCTAGGTATTGCTGAACAAAATTTTTAAGTTCCATTTTAATTACATTTTGTCTTACAAAACATTCCAAACCAGAGGTGAAGGAAACATACTTTCTTTACATTGTCCTCATTCAGCATCTGTTAAAGTTGACATAAATCTTCAGGTTTGGCCACAAACTAGGTTCAAGTGGTTGCTGAAGACCTTCGTCCACTCCAACCATGCAACGTGTCACTCTGTGTAGTGCTCAGTGCATTTTTTTTCTTAGGTTGTTAAATGCCTTCAATGTATCTGTCTGCTCGAATAAAGAAATATTTCTTCGGCTGTTCTAAATGAAGAAATGTTTCTGTAGCCTCTGGGAATTTACTAACTGCAGAGGTTTCACAATTGGATTGCTGGCACAATAATATAATTTCAGTGAAATAAAATGGAGACATACAGAAGAAAAAAATTATGGAAAGGTTTTTAGCAAAATAACTTGAAATCCAAAAAGGAACAACTCTTGGAAGAGAATTGCATTTTGTGTCTAAAAAAAATATGGGGTTTTTGTCAGCATCTCTTGGTTCTTCAGACATAATTTTGAAAATAAGATTTATCGTCCCCTTTCCTTCATCTCTTCTCCTGATATTTCTAAACAATATGCCTAAAATCTCTGTCTTGCTTGACTCGGCTGCTAGGCAAGTATTTAGTTCAGAATTTATCCAAGCCTTTGTCCTTGGCCAGTCGCGTTGTTACCCTGTGCAGGTGCCGGGCTTCCTGAAAGCAGGCGCAGCAGCTGGGGCAGCGTCTGGGCATCGGCAGCCGCACCGCCGAGGTTCATGAGCAGCAGCCCCACTGCCCAGCAGCACCTTCCCCACTCACCTCTTCACTCTTTAGTGGAGGAGGTTTCCTTCCCCCACCTCGTCCCCAGCCTTTTATAAGATGATCTTTATAAAACTGAGATCTCTGCTAATTTCCACATATTTGATGCCATGAGCCGATGGATGCATTTTTATACAGATCGTGGAATTTAGTCGTTCTTATTGGATGCCATGTGTTGATGTATGCATTTTTACACAGATCATGAAATTTTATGTCATTTATATAAAGCACCCTTTTGTGAAGAGTTCAGCATTCATTCTGAGTGTAAGAAACATAGATGTAACTAAATTTAGACACCATGCTTAATTGTTCTTTAGTGATCTTGATGTGTGCAGAAACAACAGTGAAACTTGTAGCGATATTAAGTAATTTGGTTTGTATAATGGATGTGTCTCTGGCAACAGCATAATGTTAAAGATTTCCTCTTAAAATAAGATGCAGGTGCTTCCGTTTTGCAATAGTTGTATTAACAAGGAGGAAGTGCCAAGGAGACAGAGCAGCGTGGTGGCTTTTGTTACTTAAGTTTCACTCGGTCTCTAAAATCAGGGATTGATCTAATATGACGCTGAGCACTTGTTTTCCCTCTGAGAATACTAAATTGTGGATTGGTTTTCAACTATATTTTGGGACAAGGGCTTAATTGCCTGTGTCCCTCTTGGTATGTATATCAACTGCTCATAGAAAGCAATGAGTTTCCAGCAGGGAATGGAAGAGTTCTTGGGTTTCAGGGACATGAGCAAATATGATATTAAAAATGTATGTGCGGTTTCCCTCACCTTTTCAAGGCTTCAGAGTTAACCTTTTATGCAGGACAAATTGTAGAGCTCTCACAGCTGCCAGGGCATTTTGAAGAAATGTCTTTTATTGTCCTGAACAGTGAGTGCAGAAGGGACAGAAGAAGGTTGCAGGCTGTTGGAGATGAGACCACCTCTCATCCAGCCTATGAGTCATTGCACATCTGTAGCATTCTTGCTAATTATCAGAATTCATGTTCTGTTGCGATTATATTTTTCAAAATATCTCATTTTGGTTTAGAATATAAGGAAGAAATTAGAAAACCATCTTTTGTGTAGTAAATTTTCAGAAGACTTTAGATCTGGGAACTCAAAGCTCTTGTTTCCTTCTGGCAGTTAGTGACTGAGAGGGAGCAGGAACCGTGTCCGAGTTGACCTGTGGGTTTGGAAATCAAAATTCCCAGGACTCCAGACAGCCAAAAGAGTAGCCAAAACCACAGGCACCTGGGCTGAACAACAACCATAGGAGATGGGAAGGAAAGGAGCAAGATTTGCCATTGTTTGAGTAGAAATCAATATAAATGGGACTTCTTTGATGGGCACATTCCCAACCAGCTCCGTCTATAACCTCTTTGACTATTTGTACAGGTACAGCACTAAAGCATCTGTGCTTTTGTGTTTAGTCTTAACGTTTTTGCTGAGTCTGGATAGAACTGACTTGCCATCTCAGCAGTAAGGACTTGGCTGAAGCAGAGATGCTAGTGAGCTGCATTTGAAGGGAATCTGACAGATAAGGCTGAACCAGAAGACTGATGACTTCCTTAGAGTTTGATTTTTTGGAAATAATTTCATTTTGACCCTAGAAATAGGAACTTGCTGATGAGATCTGCAGGGCTAAGAAGGGTGAAACATGGGAAGAACGAGTAGTGCTCAAGAGATGGTACAGAAAAGGGGTGAAAGGTACTATTACAAAATATCAGATCACGCAGTTGTGCCTTGATAAAATTTTTGCTGCAATCTTGGATCTTGATGTTTTGGAAGTCAAAGGCGAGAAGGACCTTAATGTAATATGGTTGACTGCAGGATAAAGATGAGCCACAAATTTGGTATAGCCATAAAAAGGCAATTCTATGATAATACCAGGTATAGTCTTTTTGGTAGAGATGGTGAATGTCAGCGTTGTTGTACAAAACACTGCTGACGTCTCATCTGTGTAATCATGCAAAATCTGATATCCCAGACTTTACAGAGATGATCTCAAATTGGAACAGGGCAGAAAAGGCCATTGAGGAGGCTTGGGAAAGAGAAGCCTGTTTTGTAAGAGATGAAAACGTTGATGCAGACAGTAACTGGATATAAATTTTCTGTGATTAAATTTAGGCCTGAAGTTACACTGTTTGTAACCATTTGAGTAATGAGCTTTTGGGGGAACTCTCTGCTAAGAATAGGGACAAATAAGTTCTCTGTATTAGCATGGAGTTAAACGAACGTACGGCTAGGAGCAGATGATGTGTTGCTTGCAATATCAGGAGGCTGGACCCGGGGATCAAAGACAACCCGTGCGTGTAAAGTCAGAAATCTGGGAACAAATAGGTTAGAGCAGATCTCCCTAACTAGAAGACCTGCTGTTCTTTTTGTCGTGGCTGTGCGCGGCCGCCGTAGGCAATAGAGTGCTTTCTTTTTCTTTCTTTTTTTTTTTTTGCGGGTTTATCAGGAAACCTCATTCATTCATGTCTGTTGAGCCTGGATAGCATCAAAGGGAAATGTCTTTATAGGTCCACCACTTGAGATAAAGGCCGTAATCCATGCCGTAACCCAGTACAGTTGAGGTCATCTTCCTTTCCTACCTTTGCTGATACTTTTGCTTGACAGGATATACTTGCCAGTCTGTTTTGTTTTGTTTTCCGTAGTCTATCACAAATACTTTAGCAAGAGGTTCCCCCCCCCCCGACTCTGAGGGTCACAGTTGCCTGTACTTCCCCCCCCCCCAGGGTTTTTTTTGTTGACACGTAATGGTAGCATTTGAAATACATTCCTATAGCACCAGTCACAACCACTCCCTAACACTTAGTCCTGCTTCTCTTTGCAAAAAGCCTGCTCAGATGTATTTTAACAGAATACTTGTATTTCTGTCACAGATGTGCAAAATACAGTTTTCATGGGCCTAAAAAGCGAAGTTCCAATCACCATAGTTGTGGAAAGTCTGTCTTTTTAAAAATTTTTAAATTATATAGGCTCTCACTCTTTCTATTGAGTGCTTTACTTTAGATTTTGATGCGCAGGAGGGAAAAACTGGGGTGAAGAGAAAAATTAGATGAAGCTGGGTACATTTGGGTAGGGTCCTAAAACCAGGGACCTGCTGCGTGGCCCTCGTGGCTGCTGTGATGCTGGTGGCCGTTGCTCTGTTCTCTGTGCTTGCCAAGGCCAGGCCAGCTCCGGCAAATCTCCTCGGAAAAGAGGGATCCTATCATCTGTATTGATCCAAGTGCATGTTTTTCTACATTTGGTATAACATTTCAAGTTGTTGGTTGGATTCTCGGTATTCAGAATAATACCACTTGCTATTTTTCAAAATCCCTTTCTCCTTCTGTCGAGGAGAGGTGGCTGTGTCTGGGGCAGGTCTAGAATTTCAGCTGCTCCATAATGAGCAATATAATTTCAACAGTGCTCAATTAAGTCAGGTGGTGTTTTATCTGATGATATGCCAAACAGGGCAAATAGCATGTGAATTAATTTGGACTGCTGCTTGAAAAAAGAGGAAGGCTATAAACCAGCATGCTATTTTATTTCTTTTGGTATTTAATGAGTAGATGGTTTGAAATGTATCTCATTCTCTCTTGGGGTCACTAATTTTCTGTATTTCTGTATAGCAGCTAGCAAGATGTTATTGTTCAGAGTAGCTTAGGCATGACTTTACATCTTCTTATCGTCTGCTCTCTATTTGCATTTGTGTATTCATTTGAAAACCTATACATATTTAATTTTCATGGTTTACATTAAAAAAAAAAAAAATCCTATTTAAGAGCCCTAAGAGAGTTTTCAGAAGGGTTTGTATCAATTTAGCTACATTTATTTACATGTTCCCTGGTAGCTCAATCAGTGTGCGTTTATGTGTGTATGCCACCTCAGAAACGTATTGTTGAAGATGCTGAGAATATTAAGTAAGGGTAACCTGCTAATCGCACTGCGGTTAAAGGATATTATGTCACTGGGACTTTTCTTAAATCCCAGGCTGCAATCTTCTAATTCCCTTTGGTAAAATGATATTTAAGTGCTTTTGCTATGCCATTTTAACATGAGTAATGGTGTTTTAAAAGTGTATCTTGGAGATAAACTCTATTCTTTGATAACGGCTTTCATACTTAGGTATGAATATGCTGATTTTGGGTTGTTATTTGCAGACGATAAGTGGAGGGATTGACTTTGGGCAGCTGTAATGGAAGTTATAAATAAGGAAAACCAAGAAATGTGGAGAAATAATTAACAGCTTTCCTAAAATACGTGTTTGGTGGGGACGGCGGGGGGGGGCGGGCGTGGTTTTTTCCTGTAGGCGATATGGTTCAAGAGATTCCTGCAGCTCACCTGCTTTGGGATCTTGTGCCCTTTAAAGCCATTGTTGTAAAATATGTGCCCTGTACTTCTGCATAAATGTCCAAACCGGGTATCAAACCTTCCAAAGGGTGTCGAGAAGGAAGCAGTGTCTTCATTTCCAAGGTGAAGAATTCAGTGACAGAGCCTGGGGTCATGGCTTAGCAAGATCTTGAGTTTTAGTCTCAGCTTGAAAACATACCGGGTACACATCTACCTAAATGCTTTGCTGAAGTAGGATGGAGCAGCTTCGAGCTGAATTTCTTATAAATTAGCACCAGAATCATACAAGAAACTGCTGGCAACTTTGGAAGTGGAATTCAAACCATCTCAGTTCAATCAGCCTCATTGAATTAATCCCAGGGCTGGTCGTCTTCAAAACTGTATGCTTTTCACAGGGGAAACGATTTCCAGGGGTCTCATAGAGCCAACATCATGCCCACGTGTATGACTATTTCCTAAGTTCTGTGACCGGCAAGCGGAGAGGAACCTCTTCTTGGAATGGCTGGCCCGGGATTTTTCCTTGCCTTGTGTCTGGTTTTGGTCACCAAGCAGGGTCAGATCTATCTACAGCCTCGTGGAATAGCTCATAGATTTAGGGCAAAAAAGCCCTCTCCCACACAGCATCAAAGGGTGCTGCCATCAACAGCTCTCTGATGAAGCCTGGCGGTGCTTATTTACTCTTAGAACTTGCTGTGGGAATGGCGACATACGATGACGTTGTGTTCGGTCTCGTTTTGCGTTCCCTGGACGCTGCAAGGCACGTTTTGTTTGCTACCCTCTGCTAACTCCTGAGACATGGGCTGTTGTAGAAGAGAAAACGTATAATTTTTCTCAGAATGCTTATTTTATTGCTTGTGAAAAAAGGGTGAAGTTTAGGGGGATAAATATTGAAGTTAAGACTTTATGATTACTAATTACTAGGAAGAGGAGTTAAGTCAATACATCTGTGACAGGTATGAAAAATTTATCTGGCCCATGGGATGACTGTCCTTTGTCAAGAAAGACTGTAACTGAACTCAGAATTTTGCCTAAATAAAAAAAGAGTAAAGGATCAGGTGTAAAATATCGAAGTATTAGCATATTGATGCAAATTTGAAATCCAGTCCAGACATTTTTTGTAAAACAACAAATCGGGTAGAGTGAACTTTAGACCATTGCTATACAGCAAAATCGGCTTCTTCCTCCGAATGTATTTGCAAATATGGTTTCCTCACAAACCTAAATTGCTATCAGGCTTTGGAAGCACTTAACTAGAGAAGGTAGAGAAATATAGGGAAAATAGAGCATCCAAAAGGGAGCAGTTTAAAATATTTCTGTTGCAGAACTTAGTAAACAATTCACTAATAGAAAATAATTAGTTGTGCTACAAGACTTGTGCAAAGGTAGACATTCAGAGCAAAATTTTCAAGTTCTGTCACAACCAGGTCTCAAAACAACATACCTCAAAGTCAGATCTCCTCTTGATGAATTCTGAGTTTCTTTTGCTTCCCCCATAGTACCCGGTTGCACGTCGTTGTCATCACCAGCGTTCTATAAAAATTTGCTGGTTTGGATGAGTGGCAACCATGTGCGCTCAACGCATTTGCATGCATGTTTTTCATAGATGGGCGTGCCTGTGGTTTTTATCTTGAATTTTGGCTTGGGAGCCTCGTGAATGTGGTGGAATATTGCTTGCTACAGACCAAAGCATTTATTGCTGTGAACCAAGGCATTGTCGTCTTTCTAGATACGACAAATAGCAGCTTTATATGCAGAAGGGAAAAACCAGCAGAAAAGAGCTGCTCTGGTGAGCAGAATGGGCATTGGTGAGCTTTAAAATTCAAACCCTTCTTTCTTGGCAATGTGGAAAAACACCATGTGAGAAGGTGCAACTCCAAGGGAAAACAGTATGAACTTGCCGTTAGAAGAGGTAGTTGAGATGAATAGAGAACAGTCATTAAGGGGAGCTGGTTTCAGTGAGAGGTGGAAAACGCTCCGGAGAAGAGCAGTGATTTCAAAGGCTGTGATCTCGTAGAAATTCATATCTGAGTATGAAGGATTTATAATTACGAACAAGAAAGGTAAACAGTCTGACACGGTGGTCTAAATGGAAGCCCTAGTCCCAATACAGAGACGGGCATTCAGTTCTTACACAACTTTATATAGTTCTGCCCGTGTGGCTGTTAAGATTATTTCGGCTCTGTGAGATTTATGTGGGTTCCTGTCCATGTCGTGGTCAGCACCTCTGAACATTAAATCCATGGAGCCCTAATTTTTGAAGGGGTGGAAAATAATTTGTCAAGAAGTGCAGTGGATAGGAGATTATAAGAGCATGTACTAGTGTAAACTGCTACGTACTGGATTCTGCATCTGACACCTTTCTCCAGCGTACGGCACATGAGGTGCACTGAGATCCCCTGCATGTTGGTAGCAGGATGGAAACAGGGCTGAAGAATAAATCTGGATGTTGCACCTCAGTTTGTATCTTTAGGTCTCTATTTCTCCCTCCCTTAACAATATACCATGGTAATGTTAATGTTAAAATTACAATTTGTAGCAGATGATTTTTGTATATGTTCAGTCTTACGTGCAAGTTCTTAACTCCCTGCTTTGCTCGCACTGCAGTGGTGTCCGGAGGGGGCACTCCCATCTGCTCCAGCCCGTAGGTCCCATGGGTGTTGGATGTCCGTCCTGGCCTTAGTGCTCTTGTACAATTTAGCGTTGCTTGAAACATCCTTCACGGTATTATGGACACGTGCGCTTATATTTTCTCAAATATTATCTTTAAAAGGTTAAAACAGTGATAGTAGGCTACTGTACAAACACTATCAATTAGAGCTAGAAGGTGGTTATTCTTGAAAGTAAACCACCTTGTGATTCTGAGCAGTAAATATTTTGGCAAAATCTTTATGGAAAATAAAATAATTTCTGTTGTTGTTCCAGAAATTACAATTAAGTAGCCTTTAAAAGCAGCACTTTTCCTATATCTAGCTATGGACAGTGTAGCCTATCAAGCCTACTGTGAATTTACAGCCTGGCAGGCTATCTAGCTTGCAAGTGAATTCAACGACTGGCCGCAAACGACTATTTGCACAGATTTTATTGAACTCGGTTGGAGCTGAAGAAGCTCGCCTTCCGTTAAGGCAGCCGGCGCGTGCCCCGGCAGGAGGAACCCTGCCGTGCCAGGGCAGAGGCGGGCGTGGGGAGGGCTTGCTTCTTTGTTGTTCTGTTTGTATTCCTTACCACGAACATTGGCAAAACCTCAAATAAACACTGCTCTTGCCCACGCTTTGGGCCATCAAGGTTTTCAGTCCCTCTCCTGCAGATTCAGCCGTTTCTTCCCTGCATCTCTGTGAGCTGCTTCGCGGGAAATGCTGCTCTGGGGGGCTGCTCCCCCCTGCCCGAGGGCAGCTGGTTGAGGCATTTTAGCTTTTAAAGCATCGTCCCCCTCCCTGCTGCAATTTTTGCATGAACATTAGTAATATCAGCTACACGGCTTACTGAGATGAATGGCAAGGCATTTTAATAACGCGAACAGAACTCTCTGCTCGGTTGGCAAGAAACAAATGATTTTGTATAATTTGCCTCAAGGATTATTTAAACCTCATTTTTCAGAGTAGGAAGAACCCCTGTATCACCAGGCTTTTTAAAACAGGACCCACTGCAAACTAATGAACCTCTGCGGCTGACTTTGTTACACCTTCTGTGTGTCAACAGAGGAACCAGAGTATGTCACCAAAGTGACGGTCAATATTTATGCTGCAGGGCAAAAGCCTCTTTAGATGGTACCAAAATTCACCTGACAGAAAATGACAGATACCAGCCCCCATTTTGCAATCCATGTAACATGGAACTTGTAATGTTTTGGCTGGAAATAAAGGAGAGGAAAAAAAAAAAGACAGAAATGTTAAAATTGATTTAATCCTTTTGTCTCATCTATGATAATTTCTGTGTTGTATGTTAATTTTCTTGAAACAAGTGTCCAAATCAAAGGCAAATCCTCGTAACTAAGACATACACTGGAATTAACATATCTGCAGCAGGCTTAGAATTTTTTCCTCTGATTATTTTCAGAGGAAGGCTTTTTATGTGAAAGTAGGCAATGCCTTTGAAGAGACAAACGGAGTAAGAAGATAACATATGTTCTGTATTTGTGTTGGAAATATCAACTAATAAAATAAATAGATGACTGCATAAACACTACCAATTAGAGCAGAAGAATATATAAAATCTGTATCGTGGGCAAGGGTGTCGGTGTACAGCCATATTTCTGCATCATCTGTACTGGCAGAAAACCAGACAAACTCCAGTGAGATCAGTGGAATTATCGATTGATGTGTGCTTGCTTTAAAGAAACTTCTTTGTCTAATTTTGCCCACTTCTGATTTTTGAAGTTTAAACCAGCGGTGGAGAAGTAGCCAAGATAGACATGTAGAAGCTCTTGAGAAAAATCACTTTGTGGACTCAGGTTTTTGGCAATATAGGGCAAATCTGATTTCATCCCCTCCTCTTCTAACTGTTGGAGCCTCCCCACCTATGTTTGACCTTCCAAGCTGCTGAAGTTGCTGCAAACTCGTAGTCTTTACCGAGGCTTTCCCCCATGGCTTCTGATGCTGACCCTTGAATTTGTGCTCATAAATTACATGGGGGATCCCCGTCCAGGATTACAAAATCACATTCCGAGTAAGCGCACGGTACAATACACGTTTTCTGAGCGTTATCTTCCATTGCTGCTGGTGAGAAATTCCAACTGCTTTGAAATATCTTCCTGCGACAGTGGCACAATTTGAAGGTTGTTGTTTTTCCCCAGAAGAATCCTCTGTTGTAGGTCTTCGTGTCCGTTAGGAAGTCCTCAGGGTATGCGACAGCCGCCTCTCTGGTGGGTTTACTAATCGTACCCCTTTTGGTTTCTTTACTCTGTTCTGAAATGAAGGTTGGATACTAGTTCCTAATTTTTGCAAAACTTTCCTTTTGAGGTATTTTTAAGCTAGCAGGTTTGTTCTAAGTTGCATAGTTTTACTGAGCAGGTTAATCCACTCAAGAAGCACGGGTTTTTTTCCTGTTCTGTATTTAACTGGTATTTTGGACTTTGTTGCTAGATAAACAGGACTTTCTGTAGCTAATACAGATGATTTGGAGGAATAGTATAGCCCTGTATTTTTCATATGCCAAAAAAAGCTTCTAGTTACTCTCTGAGTAAGTAGAGTAGAGAATTTCTGTAGATAAGAGCTTTGTACGCGGCCGATGAAAGGTTTTTTCCAATCCAGTATCTCGTCTTCAGCATTCATGGGTCAGAGATGCATAGCGAAGAATGGTTTTCTTTATTCTACTAGGAAACAGCCTCATTTTTGTAACTTTACCTCCATTTATTCCATACCAGCTTGCTTACGAAGGTCCATTTGAAAGGCCTTATTAAAATAAAACGGCCCCAAAAAATTGTAATTTATTTGACATGATTAGTTCTTAACAAATTCACCTTGGCTGCTCCTTATGATCGTTATTCCCTTTATGTCAGGGCTGCTCCGTGGTTATGGAAGTCCTCTGGGTAATTTTGTGAAGGCGATCCAATTTCCCCCAAGATGCGGTCGGCAGGAGGCCGTGTGCCCGTGCCGGGTGTGCTGAGCCGGGCAGGCGGCATGGAGCCAGCTTCACAGCGGCCCGGGCCCACGGGTGACCGGCACCCACGTACATGAGATTTCAAAGGGCAAAAACACTTCCTAGAAAGGTCAACAGAGCCTTGCTCAAATTCCTGACGATCTGAGCGTTTAACAGGGTTTTTTAGTATTTTTCTGTGTATCAAAATTGCGGCTGAATGGTCAGGGACTTGTCCTTCTCTGCTCTTACCTGAGCTTGGTGTGCAAGTCTGTTCTTTGTGTTCCAGTAGTCACGTTAGTTAAAAATGGCGATGGCAATGGTTGCATTTAATAAACGCTTCAGCCTTGCCTGGAGGAGGTTCCTCCCTCTACGGCATTTCTCCGAGCAACGGCTTCCAACGCTCCCGTCTAGTTGTGTGGGTCACCTTTCCCCAGGACTAAATACAGGGATGTAGGCACCTGAATAATGCTGTAGGAAGGCATTGCACATAGGAACCCGAGAGCGGACACGCATAATTTCTGAATTCAGGCTCAGTGCTGGTTCTGGGAGGTTTTTTTCTTAGTTGTAGGACTTTGGTACAAATGGCCGATGCCATTTGGCCAGATGACCAGATTGCCAATTTTCAAGTTTGTTGAAGCAAAACTCAACTTTTGCTATATTTTGTTGCTTTTGAATTGTAACTGTGTTACCCACAGCTTGGTTAACAATTTGACTGCTAGTGGTATTTATACTATCTGAATAGATGAAAAATGTAGACAAAGGAAATAAACACTAGTTACAGCTGTGGGTACTGAGCACACCCAGTTTGTCAATATGAAGAGACTTTGTCCCTAAGCCTGCTGTCGCTCCCTCACCGGTTTCAGTCTCTTGAGACTTTGCCACATCAGTAACACTGCAGGGGATTATAATAATTAGCCCGTTCTTTCAAAGAAAAGTACTCGGCCTCCTAGAACAGCTTGAACAAATTTTGCATCAGTGATATTGTTACCCCTGGATGGAAGCAGATTACTAAGGTGGTATGTCCGTTTGTTTTGTAAATGACCAAACGTGTCTGACGGAGAAATGAAATTATATAGAAAGAAACTGTCCTAATTACCACATTCCTTCTACCTTAGGACCGCTTCAAAGGACAGGTCCTGATCAAGCACGATTCCTTTGACATCTCCAACAGATCCACAGCAGGTGGTAAGGGAGGGCTGGCCTTTTGTGAATGCCTAGTGCGGCGTGATTTTAAAGTAAAACAAAAATACGTCATGCCAGTTACAGTAGCTCAGACTGTAATGTTAAAAAGCCATTCCTACTCTGTAGCTACCTGAAGGTGCATCTTCACCTTTGAATGATTTACCTGCGAATTTTAAAAAAGCTGCAAACTTAATTCTTACTTAATGTGGGGGAAAAAGAACGAAGGGAAAACAGTTTAGTAGTCATAACTTTGATCCTACAGCGGGCTCACCCTTAGTATATGCTCTCCTGTGTGTATCACAGCCAGTGCCCATGCAGCGTGGGGCATGGGGTTTTATTTTGTGTGCGGTAGAAGAAATATAAACTTGTCTATAAAAGTATGGCGGGTTATCCACTGACTGTTGCTATTTCATCTCCTGTGTGCGTCCTTCCTAGAGGAGTGGTCCGGGTATCGCAGTGAAGTCTGGTGTTGCATCTTGTGTTTTACATTGTAGTTTAAAGCTGCTCGTTTCTGGAAAGAAAATTAAATGCTTAAATTGTACATTTAGCCTTCATCTGAAAGCCGGCACGGCAAAGCGTGGTCCTTCAGAGGTTTACAAAGAGCACAGCGGTCTTCCGCACTTCTGCCGCGTTGAGATGTCATCTAGTCCAGTGTCGTGGTGTCATGGGGGGGGTTCAGAAAAACGCTTGGGCAGCAGACTGTGCCTGAAAACTGAAGGGCTTCAAGAAGCCGTCTGTCGGTAGGTGACACTTTCCCCCTCGGTGATGCGTGCTGCTCCAGGACGTTGTTGGTGAAGAGATGAACAAAACAATTCTGGCCGCTTGTGGTAACACCGAGGTTTATGGCTCTTGTGCAAGAGCAGGAGGTGGCTGGCCGGGGGCCAGGCAGTTAATGGCGCTCTGTTGATCGAACGTCCCCTCCATAGCAATGGGTGAAGCTCCTTTTCCTTTTTGCTGCCCTGCACTGCTGCCGCTCTCCGTGTTCTTGCCTGAGCTACTCAAACCCGAACCCTAGGGTCTACTTGGGAACGTACTGCAGGGAAAAGTCTTGAGCTGGCAAAGAAGGGAGGGGATGCCTTTGTAGGCAGCTGTGAACACACTACCCTGCCAAAATACAAACCGGGGGCTAAGTGCAAAAAGTTTTCTTTGAAAGTGATGCTAAAATAGAGATCCACATTAATAACTATAGTCAAGTATTTGGAATGTTTTATATACACAAAGATCTTAATTGTGTGATAAATACAAAAAATCGCTATATTTTGCATCTTGCATCTCAGGACGTTTGTTGGTTTCTCCTGTACTCGGTTGGCCGCAGGGATTGGAACCAGCCAGGTTGTCATTTACCCTTTGCAGACGGGGATGCCAGCGGCGCGGCACTGAGCAACTGACACTTAAGACATCGAGCAAAGGATCTTGGCAATTAGTAACGTAACACCGAGTTGGTAAGTTGTTCTCCATGAACAGAATTTGGCCCAACTCCTGCGTACTCGGCTTCGTTCAAATGAACAGGAAATTTGAAATGTAAAACAAACCTGCAGTCGCTTTGCCTGAAAAGGACCCCCGGCTCCAACCCAGAAGTAGCTGTATTGTTGCGGCAGGTAGTTCTGTTCCTCGCTCTGCTCTCTGTTTCGTTCTGTCGAGCGGTTTCTCCGGTTTCTCCGAGGACGTTTTCCTGGGGAATAAGGCAGCCCTGAGGGCTGCTTGTAGAAAGCGGCGTTTGCAGAAGGTGAATACGTCTTGTTACCAGTGCCCTGCCTTAATTCCTAAAACACAGCCAGACAGAGCAGCAGAGCTCTCAAGGTTTATTTTTCAATACAGCGTATACCATCGTTGGCTTCTTGCAAACATTGAAAAGAAAAAAAAATTATTGTGACACATGCATTTGAATTATTTTTCAAAGTTATTGGAGCCACAGTGCATGTTGCTTGCATGGTAATTCTGTGGAAAAGGGTGAGAACAGTGTTTTGGCTTATTTACAGAGATAGCCTAAGGCAAATCGAGGTAAAACAGGTAACTTGGAGCACGTTAAGGAACCTGCAGATAAATAGACTCTCAGGTTGTGTTGTTGTTTATGCCCCAGTGGAGACTGCTCTGGGGAGCACTGGAGAGTGCTGGAGATCAGTATCCAAATATAGTTTTTGCTTGGGGATTCCGCCCCATTCCCCATCCCTAGGTTCCTCATTAATTTTGAGTCCTGCCTGGCAATGATTGCTGCTGTTGGAAATGATCGTTTCCTCTGCAGAAATGTTTCAGCAGGGTGGAAGATATTTTTTTTGTGCTGTTCCCCCCCTCTTTTTTTTTTTTCCCTTCTTTTTTTTTCCTCCCCATCTGTAAGCAAGGCCAACTTTTTCAGTGGAAAAGAAATATTTTTGTGATCAACGCTGATGCCTCATTAAGAGTGTTCTACTGACAAGCCATTTTTCCACCTGAAAAAGTTTCGATAGGAATTTTTATAATCACAGAGAGGTGCGTTAGGTATGGAGACGCTGAAAGTTATCTACAGAACTCCTGAGTTTCTGTGTTGGAGTGATTGGGTGACCTGGTTCCACCCAGTGTGCAAATACCCATCCCAGGCACTGACAATTCCCTTCTCCCGGGCACCAGAAGCCCCAGAGAAGCCCCAGAGCTCGGATTGCCTTTCTGCCGTCGTTGGAAGTGTCAGACTTGAGACAGGCTTGCGGAGCTGGGTAGGAAGCCAATTATTTTGGGGTCAGTTCTGAGAAGCCCTTATTTCTTTCTGTGTTTTGGATAGAGAGTTGTCAGTTTGTAGGGCTGCTGGGGCCTTTAACAGGCAGCGAAAACTCTTAAGATTGAAAATTGATTTATTATAACCTTCCTCTCAGGCCGTCTTGATGCTGGGAAGACTGTGCCGATGGCGTTAAGACAAGTGACCCCAGTAAAATGGGTCGCAGCCGAGTGTAAATCGAGCGCTCCTCGCGTCGCAGTTATTTCATACTCGCTGAAAACTCCTTTTGTTTTCCGCCCTTCCAGTCGCAGTCCAAGAGACCTCCCAAACACACGGCCCCCGTTCAGCCGCTCTCATGGTCTTGGGGGGGTTCCTGGGAAGTTGGGAGGCCCTGCCCCGCAGAGCCTGGGGTTTTGGCTGGAGTTCCCCGGGAGGACGTGTACATTTACAGGGGAGTTGCCGCTCTGCTGATTTATGAACTTGCAAACTACACATTTGCGACGAGACCGTTAATGTCTTGCTGACGAACGGTAGAGATGACTGGAAAAAAACCCTTTGTTTTAACGCTGCAGAAGCACTTTTGCAGAATAGAGAACAGAAGTAGCCCTGCAGTTACTCCACTTTCTCTCCACTTTTTCTGCACCAAATCTGTCCCAGCTCCCATCTAGCTTCCCACTGCCGACTTCCCTACAGAGTATATTTACCCTTCAGCAGCGACAAACTGAGCAAAGCCTCCATTAAAAAAAAAATCAAGACAATAGGTTGCCTACTGCAAAGAATTATTAGCCACCCTCGTTATTGGGGAATTAGGGTGGTTCATTTTTGCTAAACGTAATAAATGATTTCAGCACAATTTGGAGTAAAAGGTCAGGCAAGGCCTAAAGGTGTCTGGCTGCAAGGGCTCTCCCTTCCCACCGGAGTACGTTATTGTGGAGGAGTTTCTAGAGCTGTTGACTATGGAGGGAAGAGCCCCAGACCCAGCAGCGAATTTAGTCCCCAGATATGGAAATTTATTTTGAGCATCCCACAGCCTCTTCCCCACTTCCATGTGATTGATAGCTCAGTATCCTGATGCTGGCTGCCACCAAATATTCCTGTAAATTAGGGGTTTTTATGAACTAACTAAAGTGCTGTCACACTCTTTGCTGCTCAGGCTGGGCTGTCTTTGTTCCACGTGCTCTCCTGGTATACGGAGCGATGTTCACCGAGGCTTTCCCACGCACGTTGTTTGTGTTCTTGTGTGGATTCATGCAGTGCCTTTGCTTAAGCGAAAACATTTTGTTCGGCATTTGGATAACCCTTCCTTTCATCTGTGATGGCTTAAAAGTATTCTTCAGAAAAGTTCCTTGGTAGAAAGAACAGCTTAGTATAAACCCATCTGCAGCAGTAAGTTTGCATTGTTAGGGGTTTTTTTTTGCTCACGCTTGGCCCCGTGAAAGCCCTTCTAAAGGAAAATTCAGGAAGTTTTCTCCTTGGTAAAACATCAGCTTTTCATTTTTCCTTTACAAACACAATTCCTGTTAGCATCAGTGAAAATTATGGGGAAATTCTCCAAAGCCCCCTAAGTCAATGGAAGCCTTTCTTTGACTTAGTCGGATTTTAATTTGTAAGCATATAAAAGGGATAAGAAATCCCTAATTATAATTTACTAATGCGTTTTAAGAATGTTGTTACAGTAGGCTGCTGTGGAAATACAGTTTAATAGAGCTGGTAAAGCTGCAAGAACTCATTTTCTTCTCGATTGAGTGCTGGGTCATTTAGAAGTAAGCTGA
The DNA here is from genome assembly GCA_013400755.1 of Pelecanoides urinatrix. NCBI lineage: Eukaryota > Metazoa > Chordata > Aves > Procellariiformes > Procellariidae > Pelecanoides > Pelecanoides urinatrix. The sequence continues at coordinate 35,982 of VZTQ01014099.1, forward strand.
TTTATCTGTTGTGCTTTACGACAGCTCTGTACCCCGACTGCTTGTTCTTGAGACTCTTTCACGATGGCACTCTTGGATGGATCTTCATCCATCAGAGCTTTTGCAGAGCTGGGTATTTCAGTCTTCCGTTGGGTCCATGACATGAGGCTAGCGAGCTCCCTGCCGTGCACAGCCATCTTCGGGGAACGGAGCAGCCGAAGCCCGACAGGACATCCTTCAGAGGTTTCTGCGTTGCTCCACTGCTTTTTTATTCTGGTCAGTGATTATTTAGCAGAGACTTGTAAGAAGAATAGTATCGTTTTGAAAGACATGAGGACGTTGCTATGCTTTCATGATCTTTCATGTAACAGCTAAGAAGGAACTGGTGATAAATGATAGCTAGTCTTTTGTGGAAAGTGGGAGGGGTTCATTGAGCAGGTTTCCAGCGTACATTTAATTGTTAATTACACATAGAAGAGTCCTCATTAATATTCTACAGCATAGTATGTTAATTGGATTTATTTTCAAAGAATCACAGAAAATTGAGGTTGGAAGGGACCTCTGGAGATCATCTAGTTGACTCCTTGCTCAAAGCAGAGCACAGTCCAAAGAAAACGTTAACTTTCGACTTAAAATAATTTGTGCACGTTATGTTGGTATGAGGACTTGGAGGCTATTTACTGATCTTTCCAGCAGCCCATCACCACCAGCGTGTTCCGTAACCTCTGCATAACATCTGAGCTGTGGCTGTACCCTTCAGCTGGAAGGGCACCGAAGGGAGCAAAGCTGCCACAGCAGTTCTGCGGAGGTGGTGCAAGTGCCTCCGTAACTGGGGACCGCTCGCCAGGTCTCACCTGCCGAAGGAATCATCTTATCCTTTTCTTTCACCCTGGAGTCGCTTTCTAGGTGTGCGTAGGTGTCTGGTGAACTACGCAGCTTATTTCGTAATGGATAATTGATGCTTTTGCAACAGCTCTTTCCCAAATTTTTGTCCGTTATTGATATTCATGTTTGTAGCACTACTGTGCTTTTACGTTTCTAGCACATCTTCTGTTATTGCATGAACGCTGTTCTCTAATTCTTCCTGTCCCTGGACTCAGCTTTGCTCACATGTTAAAAGGGAATCCCTGGATTGAGCTTTTCTATGACATTTAGTGCATCACTTGACGATACAATCTCACACATCACCCGTTACAGTTCCAGCAGAGATGACATGTCTAGGAAAACACATAATCAGATATTATCGTAGACCAGGTGGCTAGTACCTACAGCTTTTACGGTCTGCAAAAATACTACTTCAGTAGAAGCAGAAAGAGATCACAGAGCCCCAGGACACACAGCAGCGGAACTGTTAGGCCAAACTGGGGACCAAACCTAAGATGTTTTAATCTCTTTTTCATTTAAGTAACTAGTGAAGAAGTTTGTCAAAAGATTCCTAAAATGTGGGTAGAAGAGTAGAACGTTGTCAATATAAAAGATGCTATCCGCCTGCTGACTAAGTGCAGTAAGTTACTGTGTTTATAAAAGATGAAAATGTATTCTGGAAAACAATGCTAAAGAAAGCTTAATATTTTAAATACAGATAATTTGCTACATGGCTCATTTCACATTCAGAAGTGTCATCTTAACGTAGACTGTGTTCTTGGTAAAGCGGTTTTGTGAGGACTATGTTAGAATGAATCTAAGGATTACGTGGGAAATGGTCAGGATTTGGGGTGCTTGTGTGAAAATCATGGCAGCCAAGTATTTAGACTTTTAAATTTTATGAAGTAACATGCTCTGCCTTTCAAAGCTTAACAAGTTATTGGCAAATAGGGAACTAAATCTCTCTAATAGTGTTTCAGGTGATCTGTTGCCTCGGGGTCACTCTGCTGTGTTGTTTACTCTGGTTTCATACCTACAAGGTTATTTTTTCAGCCAAGAGGGTTAAAAATGACTTGAAAGCCATGGTGCTTTGAACAAAAGATGAATTTCACAACAAATCCTCTGGCCACAGAACACACAGGGTGCCAGATAAGTGGACTGGTTTTGGGTTTTTTTTGTTTGTTTGTTTGTTTTTTCTTTATTCTAGCTCCATATCCCACTCTTCTCAAGGGGCTTTACATCTCAGTTTTGGTCTTTTTTTCTGTCTTTTTTCTAACAAGACGTTACTGATAACTTACTGTGATTGAGTTGTATCCGTTCTTGTGGCTTTGTCATCTAACATCAGTCTCGTATTATCACTGTCGGAAAAGAGAATCTAAAATCAGGACTTGAGTTTAGGCCGTCGTGATTTTGGGACAGTAGTGACAACATTTGTATTTTGAGTAGTGCCTAACTACTGCCGATCCACAATAAATAATTAATATTCCTTTAACAATTTCTTGTAGATCGACCTTGCTTGATGGAGCCTATTCATAAGCAGTTTTCTATTCAGTTCCTGTGTGTGAAACGCTTGGCAATCCTCCACGTGCCCAAGTGAGGTGGAAGAGAGCAGTTTAAAAAAGTGCCATGACGATAGAGCCTGTCATACCTAAAACGAGTATTAGTTGTATTTCACTGAGTTCACGGGGGCTTATATGGCACCTGCGTAAGCAGTTATTTAGCTAGGCTACTGCAGGAAATCGTTAAGACATCCAAGATTCTTAAGATGAAGTATTTGCCAATGTGCACTGCTGGACGAGGGGCATCTTCCTCTTCTTTATTTTCTCTCAGTTATTTTTGTTTTCTTCGTCTGCTGATCAGTGAGCCATACGATATCACCTCATAGCTGACCAAATTAGAACATGAACATTTTGGCTGATCCTTGATCAGCATCCTCTACTGCTTATTCTGGATTACCACAGAATTCTCTTAACACAGTGTGGCCTGATCAGAGCCTTACAGTGCTGTTGTTCCTTGAATGCTGAATTTGAACCAAGTTTTTTCATATATATACACACATTGTTTTTTCCCTCATATATATACATGTCTATATATGTTTATAGAGACTGAAACAGGCTTCTATGGCTAAAGAAACAAAATAATTTCCATAATATTTAAGGCAAGAGAAGTAGGACTGCAAGTAGATTTTTAAAAAGTATATATTATACAGGAAGCTTACCAGGACTTGCATGGCTTCTGTCAGGGAAAAAAAAGTTCTGTCTTGTTATTCAGTATCAATGAAACACTTTGTTTTATAATAATATAAGTAGTACACTTACATGGAAGCTCAGACTGTTTATGAGAAAGTAGGCAAAGCAAAGGGGGAGAAGAAACGTAGGCAGTTTATTATACTTTATATATAGTACAGTAAGTACCGTAATGTTCTGGATGGTGTTGGACAGAGGGAAACCCCACCTTCTTCCCCCTACTCCTGGAGAGGAGGGGAAAAAAGAGGGTGGTGGGAAGCGGAGGTTTGTGCTAAAAAAAAAGAATCTGCACGGTGGTAGGTGCATGGAGCTTCAGTTTCCATTTTTGTCTGTGTGCATTAATATAATAACACATCTGCTGTTTCTTACTTCTGTAGACATGTTTATCTGCTAACGGTATCAGAGTGCTTGGCAAAACCACAGAGAATGTATCATTCTACACATTTTTAGAGATTTCCAATGTGTTTTGCCTGAAGAAAAATAGAAAATGAGCAGATGAGCCAGAAATACCCTGCAAGTGTCTGTTCCCTCTCTAGCTTCTGGACCACAGTCCCTCCACGCAACGTTTGTACTTCGTACTACGCCAGCGTTTGCGGCGAGAGCCAGATTGGCAAAATTTATGGGAGTGCCGCGTATTGGTTTGGCAAAGCGTTTGTTCTGCAGGTCCTTTCAGCAATTCGGTTTGGAAATCCCGCAAACCTCATTCAGCTCGTCCGACGTCAATCCAGCAGCGTGCCCGAGGATGCGTTTTGCCCAACTTCTGGGTTTCCGCATGCAGAACTACAGGCTCTGTTGCTATGGAGACCGGGGCTCGCCGCAATAATGATCCGCGCTAACTGGCATTAATGATGCCGCATAATCAGGGGCAGGGAATGGACGCGGCCGCAGAACTGCGGCCCGTCACTGATCTCTGCTGAACCCATCTGCTGGTATCGACACGTTTGCGTGCTGTGGCAGCCGCTCCGCAGGTCCCCAGGTGCCCTCGCTGGAAACCTCGTGTATTCCAGAGATACACGTATACAGTCACGCATATACACATATAGACATGTATAGTGGGGCTCTGGTGTGCTGCTGCCGGGCGGAGGGAAGGCGTTTAAAGCAGGCTTGCTGCTCTCTGGGTTTCTGCAAAATACCAAGTGCTGCCTGGAGGCGGATCCATCCAACGCCTGGTGGGAGAGATGGGACAGGGACGCCCTGGGTGGAATGGGGCTGGAAGGCGGTGTACGGGGAAATACTGCTGTGTGCCAGGCATGGAAGAAGAGGTAAGAGGAGACTGGCTGCCAAAAGGCTTAAGGAGGTGTCAATCGATGACCCCTTAGTCCAGGAGCGTGTTTGGAAGGCGGGCAGCAAACGGGCACGACGTACAGTGCTTCCTGGCGGGTAAATTCTGCTTGTGCGTTCGGAAATACTGAGAGGCACAGGGGCTCCTCAAGAGATTTGCTTCCGGCCAAACATACGAATAAAGAGAGCCTAAGCTAGGGAGACTTGCATGGGATGTATATCCTGTGTCTAATGATGGGAATGTTAATTTTCTCTTCGTTTGGATCAAGAAGATCCCTTCCTGTGCAGATCACTAACTGTTAATTAGGGGACATTGTCTTCATTGATGTATGTAATCTGTACATATATCACAAACAGTAATGGATTAGCAGAGGAATCAAAAACATTTTCCTCTCTGTAATTTGACCTCACTATCTGAATACACAGGGTCGAAGCCCTGCGCGATTCTTGAAAAACATAAGCTCTTGCCATACAGATTCGTTATTCCCCCCCCTTTTTTTTTTTCACTCTCTCATTAAAGGCGCGTTCTGTACTTCTCCGGTGCTTGTGTGCCCGTGTCCAAACGGTAATGCTGGTAGTGCTGGCTAGTGTTAGGGTAGCCCGACACGTCGTGTTTGGGGTGTGATGGCGTCACGAAGGGTTCAGACATGCCCAAGAGCAAGACTGAGGACAATTATGCATAAGGATTGAGAAGTGCTGGAAATAAGGCGTGTGTGTTCTTAGATGCAGATTCCTGGTGACGGAGTTGTGCGTCATTTTTCCGTAGTATCTTTGACATATTTAGGGCACAGGCTACACCTGAGTTACACGTGAATCGGCGTTTAATAATCAGGGGAGGGCAGCATTCTTGCTTGGGTTGTGTGAGAAATGGGATATCTGTGCTAAGATGTGGGAAGAAGCTGACCATTTAGAAACTGAGCGCTGCCCTGGAGACGTGGGTTCCGACCTTCTTCTCAGAGGTCCTGTGCGATGCTGCTGACATCAGAAAACTGGGGTTCGCCAGGACTGCCAGCGCTTACGTGTTCCCTCCTTTGATTTGACAGCTTGACTTGTGATTCATGGTCTACCTGTAGAAATACTGAGCACCCGTTACAGCAAACGAAGCCAATAGAAATGTCACTTTGGAATTACAAACTCTACGTTTAATGTTTATGTCTGGAAAAATACAGATCCAAAGCATTTCTGGTTGGTACAGCCAAAATTAGAGGATACGCTTGGCCTTGTAAGTTGAAGATGAAGTGCCTTTTGTTTCACAAAGCTGTTATTGAAAATAAATGTATTAGTACTTATTACAGATATAAATATAACAGAGAACTACAGAAAGACCTATGAGGAAATTAATAATTTCGTCTTAAGAAATCAGGTTTATCATGGAGAATAGAAGTCCTTCGGCCACCCCTTGAGCATCAAGTGCTCAAAGCTCTGTTTCTTAAGTGGGTGCTGCCTGACCTGTTCACTGAAGGAGGTCTCATGAATGTATAGTGTGTGATCCTTAATTACAGACTATCTCATGGTGCGCGCACGTAAGGGGGTTGAATAAAGATATGGTCGTAGTTAGGAATTTTTTAGGTTTTAAGTGCTTGTCTTTGCAACCTGAATGATCTTGCGCTACACGCTGTTTCGCGCGCATTGGGGACAGATGCTAAAAGCGTCGGTTTGAACATTGTAACACATTCTTTACAAAATTTGGTAGCCTGGTTTTCAAATTTCCCCGTCTATTAGTCCCTGAATCAGTCCAGATAGGCAGAATTGGCAGCAGAAGAAATGGCTATTAATAGCAAGCTCTGCTAGCAACGCCCTTCGCAATAAAAAGGCGCACGTGGAATTTGGCTGTGCTGTTCATCGGGATTTTTGTGGCGCGGTTGACTCTCTGCACTCGCTCAAGGGCTCCCAAGAAAGAACAGCGAGGAGCAACTCTAGGAGTCTTGTCAAGCAGCCTCATCGCTCTCATTTTTCGCAGCAAACACCCAGTGTGCAGCTCCCAGAGCTCTGGGGTTATTTTCCCATTTGAGCCTGTAGCGATGCAGAGATCACACACGAAAAATGGCCGTAGGCGTGCTTTTTTATGCTCCTTAAAATTAATAGGATTTTACATCCTTGCCCGTCTGGTACCATTTTCTTCCCCAGCCCCCTCGCTCTTCTCCCGGGCTACCATCTGCGTCTTCCCCACCTCTCACCTTTGCATTTCTGCTGTGGTGCTAGGTTAGGGACGTATTATGCAGTTTAAGATGTTGTGGGAGGTGAGACCGTGTGTAGAATACTGCCAAACGTATTTTTGTTTCTGTGGCAGAAGTTCCTGCTTTTCCCAGCGTCGGAACAGGTTAAAGCAGCAACAATAAATGAATTGGGGGGAAAAGAAACGGAAGGGCGAAATCCAGTAATCAGATTTCTTGTATTCTCCTGTGCGAAACGACAGCTGAAGTGACTGTTCCTGCGCACGTGTGCCATTCGATGCCTGATTAATTCAGGAATAGTCCCCTTACACGCAGCAGCAGCTTATCTGAGATCGTAGAAAGCAAAAGGCAGCAGGAGTCTTCAAAGGCTGCTGCAGTTTCTTCTCCATCCTCACTGGGCACTGTTTGCTCTCTGACTCGGGAAGATGATTAGCTTGTGGAAAACACCATTGTCTCACATGCGTTGGTGGCTAAAAAGAATATATTTTGCATTTGAAAGTGGAAGTTTTGTCCTTCCTGTCTGCTAAAAGACAGCACTAAATCCCAAAGGCATTTCTGCTGATGGTAGGTGAGAAACCCCGTGCGGTTCTCTCTCATGCGGAAACTCTTGAGTTTAATGCTTCTCTGAATATTACGTGCAGAGTTACACTGTAGATAGAGTGATGTAACCTCCTTAATGCGCCGGTGTTAAACCACGAGACAGTAGCAAATTTGGAGAAATGAGAAGGGTACCATGGTGCAAAAAAGCAGGAGGCACCCTGCTCCTTCCCGGGAGGCAGCAGCGCGGTTTGTCTTCCATGCGACGTCAAATCACCCGTGTCAAGGGCACATGGGCTATTCCTGGGTGTGAGCATCTGTTAGACTAAAATTAACGCTGGGTTAATTTAAGGGATGGCTCTGACGAGCAGCACACCCAGTCGCGTGCTGCTATTTGTGCTCGTGGCAGGGTAAAACGGTCAGAAGGTAAATGCACCCGGAGAGCCCCGGGCAGCTGCTGCCAGGGAGAGCTGCAGGCACCGGGAGGGGAATTCTGCTGCCCGCAGGATTCCCTTAGATCTGCGTGTTTAAAATACCTTGGCTGTCATCGTCGAGTCCTCGCCTTAGGTTTTATGGTAGGCTTTCTGTGAGGAGGGACTCGGAAAGGTTTGCTGTTTAGTTTTTCCTCTTTCTGCTTGATTTGAGGTGGGAGAAGGAGAGCGGAGAGCCTTTGCTGGGAGCGCCCGTCGGCCGGGGCTGGAGAGCGGCAGGGTCACAGCGGTTGTAGCAGTGGCCGCAGGCAAGCAGAATTGCCATTTCACTGCCGTGGACCAGACAATCGGCAGGAGACCTTCCCCGAGAGAAGTTTAAAATTAGTGGAAAAGTAGTTTACTTTTTATTTCAAGCAGTAAAAACCAGCGGACAGCTTTTTGTTCTTCTAAACTACATGAAGCTATTAAACTGCACTAACCGTATCAAAGCCTGTTATAATACAGTCGAAGCCAGACGGAAATGTTGGCATCCAGGGGTCAGGTCATCTGCTTTTCCTTAGACCGTCTCGGCGTGGAGGTTGGAGGCTGGTGAGGGCGGCTGCTGGGACAGGAGTGCCACCGCGTGGTGCTCAGCCAGAGCCCAGTTACCGTCACTGGCAACAGGCTCCGCTTGGGGGAAAATAATTTGATTTGTTGCCGATTAAAATAGATTCGGGTAGTGGGAAACAAAGAGACAAGCATTAAAGCAAAGCTTTCTTCCCCCTTCCCAGGCTCAGCTTCGCTCCTGACTCCTCTGCCCCCCTGGAGCAGCGCAGGGGATGGAGCCGTGTCGCAGTCGGTACGCGGCGGTTCCTCTCTGCCCCTCCTTCCCTCTCTTATTTAAAAGTATATGTAACATATCGTTATATCTGGTAAGACGGTAAGAGGATTTCAAAATCTAAACTTCCTTATCCTAAGACACGGACCTAGTATTCCTATGTAAAATGCAACGGTTAGTACAGCATTGCTATACATAACGCTGTTCTCTGCTGGGTTGCAATACTCCTCTTTTTTAATTTTAGTAATAATTCTACAAAATTATGTATGTGCAGGGATGATGCAAATGATAAATCTTTCTGTTTTTTAAACCCAGCTTGGGGTGTAAACTTCTGGGGGGGGAAACGGGGGAAACCTGGGATATGCTTCTGCAATTCTAGTTATCGTACAAACTCCCTACACCCAGGTAAACCGTCCCTCCTGACAAACCTCACCTCCTGAGGGTGCGCGAGTTCTGGATTAGCTGTGGAAGGACAGCGGTGAAGCTGGCTTTTCCAGGACCAAAGACCACTTGGAAACTCTTATTTAGCTCAGTAGAGACAAATGTGGATCTGAGACTAGAATTTTGTTTGGCTGGTGAAGTTCGTACACCCCTTGTACCTGCTTGAAATCGAGATGCTTTCTTCTGCCCGGGCGGTCCTTTTGTCTTGATATGAATGCAACGCATCGAAGGGGGACTAGAATATTGTGAGCTAGGCAGAAGAATGCGCAATGGCTCTGAAATGTCTGAGAACAGAATTGCCCTTGTTGAAGTTCACAGTAGTGCTTTTCTCTGTACCCAGACCTTTTGAACCTCCCTGATTGCAAAAGTATTTAGAATCTTCAGGTCTTGTAGGACCCGAAGCTACTAGTGTTAGAGAAACATAACAGTACGACGGCACAGGCTTTACTTGAGTGCTTGTTGTTGTTTTGAATATCGTTCACCGTTAGCCAAACACAAATTTCAGTCTCAGCTGATAAATCCAAGACTGATTTTCATTGAGAAAGCCCTTTGCTCTGCATCCTTGTGTCCTCAGAGGAAGGAGATGACATCTAAAAGAGTGGAAGGGACTGATAAATCCTCTTTGCTCGCTGGTCGCAGTTATGGAGAGGTGAATCCTAGAGATTTTATTGTTCCTTGTAGGATTTTTGAAAAGTTAGCGAATATTTCCTTCAGTAGGGAAAAGATGATGTCTGAGGATATCTCTGCATTGTGCAATGGTGGACAACGCAGTGACCTTCAAGCCGGCACCGATAAAGACCAGATAAGCACGTCAGCACGAGGCTACAAATGAGCCCAGGTAAAAGATGGGGCACGATGTGCTGACGTGCCTTTCCCGCTTTTACGCCTGGCCGGCGTGCTCGGCCGTGGAAGCGTGGTGGCTGACTCAGTACTTTGCCAGCACACTCCATTGCACGGTGTCCAGTCCCCATGGAAAGACTGGTGGTTAAAGCTGTTCTTGGAAATTTTTGATTCAGAGAAGTTTCTGAAGTCCCAAATGAATATATTAGTGCCTGACTAGTCTTTTTTGGAGCTGGTCTATTTTACATAAATAATAGTGTTTTAATTGGCCCATTCGTTCATTGAGGTGATAGGACACCTGGGATTTTGAATCTAGGTTTCTCACATCCCCAGCAGCGTGCTAGATGTTAGCGTTGGTCTTCGTCCTCTCTCGCTGGGAAGTCCAGCTTCTGCCTTTTCGTACAAGCCAGTTAACTCCTGCTTCGAAACTCATCCTCTGTAATTGTTAGGGTCATCAGGAAAACTTGCATGTCTTCAAAGGTATTTGGGTCTGGCACGTCTGTGAATGAGGAGGATAGCCTCTGTTCAGCACTCTCCTCGCAGGTGCTCCGGGAGCCCTAACGTGGCAGAGTGGAATTAAAATGCTGCCTGTAGTCCAGGACTGTGTGTCGTGGAGGTACAAGCTTGTTTTGCTCTTCGCAAGAGCTTAAGGGTGATAAATTGAGCTGTGGGGAAAAGTATGTATTTGGTCTAGACCGAGACACTTACAGTTCTTTTTCTCCTTTTTAACGAGAAGTCTCTATTTGCTGCCTTTATCCCTTTCCAATATAGAGCACAGCTTTAACCCGTGTGAATAAATCATTTGCCCTTTTGCCACATGTATACAAACTGATAGGGCCAGTTCAGATTGGACTGGTCTGGCAGCTGAGGGTCGGTTTTGCTTGGATTTTTGCAGCTTAGAATTTTGCAGATATTTCTAGTCCAGTCCAATCACAGTTCACTATCAACTTAACTGCAGTCAGAGATATGTTTGATATTCAAAGAAGATTCTCTGTATGCTCTTTGGAGCATCTCATTCTACCCATTGCAAACTTCCAGGACTCCAAGCAAGAGCATCCCGTTTTCGACTTAGAGTAGGGTTGAGGAAATGGATAAATTGCCATACTTGTTATTCATTGTTTTTAATGCTACTGTCTTGGTGAAATGTAAAATTACTGAGTATATAGTGATGGTCAAGGGGGGGTCATTTGATGAACTCAGCTGAGTTACAGTAAGGCTTCCAACTACATCAGGCATGTCAAATTACTGTATACTTTTGCCAAAGATACATTTTTTGGTAATAATCCCTGCGAAGCATTTTCTAATCTCCATAATAGCAAGAGGTTGTTTGGAAAAGTGGTTCAGACACCTCCCTCTTTGGAAGGTCTTTATTGCCAGGGCTCCCAAGAAGTCACAAAGCGTTTTTCAGAAATTATTCCTTTTAGAAAGACCCTGCTTTTAAAGTGAGGATGATGATTAACCTAGACAGAGTGCTGCCTTTATTCTAGCTATGAATTGGGACCCATTCTTGTTAGTTGTTTGAGAAGGCAAGCTCTTCATCTTCATCCTCATCCTCATCTTCCACAGGAATTAATGGAAATGGAAGGCACTTCAGGAACAAACTGGTAATGCATGCCTTTCTGTGTGTCGGACACATCTTTTGATTCTGGGGAATGCTGTGTTTCACCTGACTGAAGGTGTACCGTTATGGACAAGGTCTTTTACCTGGCGGGACAGATTTTACAGTCAGAGAAAAAGCTATGCATCAAATATACCTTCCTGTATTTAGCTCGAGAGATATAGTTGCGTCTGCAAATTAGCTTTGGATCTAGGTGGTTTTTGTTTTCAGTACAAATTCAGAATCAGCCCAGCCACTTCAGTTCAACGTGGACGCGGCTCTGGCCTAGCACGCTTACGCGGATCGTTTCAATCTATCGTCGTAAGACACTAATTTCCTGATGGCTGCGTTTGTGCTTCTCGAGGGCAGCGCTGCCGAGGTGCTCCGAAAGTCCTTTCGACAGGAGGCCAAGCTGCTTCTTGCAGACCATTCAAACTGATTCCAATAGATTTCCTACAGCCAGAATTGGTCTCTTAAACATCTGGATGCTGCAGGAACACTAGCCGTTAAAAGTAAGTAGGATTCTTAATAAAAAAAGGTAGAAATTTACCTTCCGTAGTCCTTGAAATGCCTGTAGATACCAGAACTATGTTTGATAGCAGTGGTCTTGTGTGCTTTTTGTGTCTATGAGGAGTTTTTCATTATATGATTCTGTCCACAGGGGCCTGGAAGTTAAAAATTAAAAATTTTATTACACTATTCATTTTAGGAGGGACAAGGAAAAAGGCTAGTGTTTTGAAAGCGAGATCTACATTATCCCAGAACTTTGTGCTTGGGCTGTACTGCTGAAATAACTGTCTTGAAACGTGAATCGGTCGCTGCCTTGGCATGCGTTGGCCAGGAGAGGGGGATCGTTTGCCATTCATTTCTCCGGGCGCTTGTGGTGGGAAATACAGCGCTGAATGTTTTGTGCTTAGCTTGACTCCATGTTTTCAACAGAAATCATCGCAGTAATCAGATTTGGCTTTCTCGAATTTTGAAACTTGACTTTTTAGCTGTTGTAGACCAAGGATTTTAGTCCAAATTTATTACTTGTTTTCAAGATCAGGCATTCACCACTGATGAAACTATTTCATGAGGAATGTGAAGGTTCCTCGTGGTCTCTGTGGCCTTGGCTGCCCTTGCAGCGCCTGAGCGGAGGATTTCAGAGGTGAGCCGAAGCTCGGAGCCGTTAGCTCGGAGCACCCACACCACCAACTCCTAGCGCCTGCCCGGTTCGGATCCAGCATGGCAGCAGTTCTAACAGCACGCAAACACGCTTGTGCAAATGGGACCGGACCATGTCCCCAGTGGTTCCCAACTCTTTGGGGTAGTTTTTTTTTTGTTGTTGGTTTTTTTGTTTGTTTGTTTGTTGTGTTTTTTTTTCCCATTCCTGATGCTTTCCCACACGCCTCGTTGCTGCCCACGCCTGCGGGTGGGAAGGCGGCGGGCGGGCGCTCTCCATGGTGCTGGGTTGGGCGGGCACTGGGACCTCTGGCGTCATTTGGGTGGGGGGGAGGGACTCCAAAAGTAAAGGAATCTCCGCCGCCTTTTGTGAGGAAAAGGTGAAAACCATCTAGCTTAGAAGAAGGGTTTAATATGGTTGTTAATTTGGGGAGTATCTAAAAATAGGCTTTGAGAGCTCTTTGAGAATCCTCGATATGAAATTTTATCCTGTGTTTTTATAAACAAGTATCAGGTAGGTCTTCTCTTGTTATAAGCAGCGGGAAAATGTGCTTGAAAGACATCTTAAATGATACAGCTCTTTGCCATAATTATTCGATGAAGCCATGCATTCTCTAACGCATCTTTATGTTTTTATTACATCAAAAAAGCAAAAGAGAAAGGAAATATATTATTGGCTTTAGAGCAGGTATACCAGACTTCTGTAGGTTGTTACTCAAGGAACGTTACTGCTGATGTATTTTAGAAATTGTGTAGCTAGAATTTTTCTTATGATTGGTTATGTGTAGTCACTATTTTTGATATCCGCTATTGTGACCTAAACATTCAGGCTGCAAGCCTGATGAGAGGTGGGTAGGTGAAATCTATCCGTATCATTAGTCCTGATGGTATGTAGGTGGTAGAAATGCCATTTTAGATAGCGTATATATAGTAGACACAAATATAAAGATGCATCACTTGGTCATACTCTTCTTTTTCCATACTCTGCAAGCTGAAACACACTGTGAAAGACAATTGTTTATTTTGTGGGTCATTTTGGAAGGCACATCTTTTGTGTCAGACTGCTACATATACACATAAATGTACATACATATATGATAATATTTGTATAAGTAGCAATCATTCAAGCCTTTGTTTTAATAGCTATGGACATGTAAACTTTTAGTTCAAGGTAGATAGGGCCCATTCAAATGTGAATCCATACACCTTGATCCAACACTAAAGTTGCAGGCACACTTTTACACGTAATGGCAAGGATGCTTAGGCAGAGCTGATTACATGCAGCATCTAGGTTATAACTGTAAAGGATTTAAAGTGGATGAGATCGGGGTCACGTACAGGCTTCCGACGCAGTGGTAACCAAATCGGTTTTGCTGTTACATGCTCTTGTTGCCCAGGCATAATTATTTTCATATCATTGTCATTTGTAAAGTTGTTTTTGTTTACATCACCCTGAAGCACTTAGCTTGGAGATAACAGAATTCCGTTTCCAAATCAACAAATGTTCCTCTTAAATCGGTTGTACTACGTACAGCACTGTAGTCCAGCCACAGTATATTGTAACAGGATAATTTCTGAATGTAATGAACTGTTACATCAGATAAGTCGGTGGGGTTAGCACAGAGAGCCCCGCTTTTGACTCTTCAGACAGCTCAATGGAAAGACTCCTCCGGTTTCTGGGAAAACAAGTAATAGGACTTTTTAATCATAAGTGGTAGAATTGATCCGTCAGGGACACAAGTGAAATATATCCAACTACCTTTCAGCGTATAACTTGTTTTCTGTGACTTTTTCTCAGATAATTACCCTTGAGTTGAAACATGCCCCGTCTCTCAGCGCTAATGTAATTCAGCAGTATCTGGCTTTAATGCAAATGCTCAGAAAAAAGGTGGAAAAAAGCCTTCTGAGAACAGGCCAGATCATTATATGAGAAGCATTTATGCAAAAAAAAAAAAAATGTAAACCACTTCCAAGTAAAAAATTTAAACCACTTATTTTTATCGTAGAAATCAAGAGCTCTAAAGTCTCAGCTTTCTTGTCTTCCAGCTAGAGAGATTATGTCTGGTCCCGCAGAGGCGGCAGGTATCCACCTCGCAGGATTGGAGAAGGAGCGTTCCCTCAGGGTGTCGGAGCAGTTCTCCGTGGCACTAGATGGTAGTGGGGAGCAGGCAGGATGAATGCAGACCTTCAGGGTGATCCGTCAGCTCCTTCTTTGCATTAATAGCAGCTTCTGCCCCTGCAAGATCAAACCCGAACGCAATAACCGAAGATGAAAGCAGGTAGGGCAGGAAGGAAGATGAGAAGGCACATTGCAGGGTTGAATTAAATGATTGTGGTCCCGATGCAAAGTCCATTTAAATCAATAAAATGTCTGCTGTTGCCCTTAGTGAGCTATTGGGTGAGGCCCTGTTTGACTTAGTTAAAATAGAATGTGACGTCAATATTTTCAATCAATACGAAAACTAAAATAAGCAGAGTGATATTTAGAATTAACGCAACTTCACTGTCATCAGAAAACTGCAAAATGGGCACTCTTGCCAGAAATGTCTCTCTCTAGTTTGTTTAGGATTCTGATGAAAAAAATACGCTTCTTGAATTGCCCACTGTGGCACAGTTGGAATGTCTTTACCTCATATTTGGGATATTTATTTGAACGGGAGGCATCAGTCTCTGAAGGGCTTTTCTAAACCCTGTTCCGGGTGTTCGGCACGCTGGTGGTGCGTGCCAAGCACTGCTTTGTCATGGCACAGCTTGGACGGTAATAAAGGGCGACTGCAAGGACTTTTATGATTTGAGAATGGCAGTTATTTTATTTTGCCGCCTTTGCTGCTCTGTAAGCACTTGCCTGTGATAATGGTACTTTGAACGCGTAGTTAAGCTGCAGAACTGTCTTAATGTGTCGTGGAGGCTCGAAATTCCGAAAGGTTCAGTGAGAGACTGAACAAGTTCATGGAAAACAGCCTGTGAGGACGACTACATAAATTGAGATGTCTAGGACAGATGTCCATCAGTCTGAAACGGCCAGAAGCTGGGAGAGTACTTGAAAATATCATATGTGTTTGCCCTCTTCTGCCCTTTGCTAGGTATCCGATCTTTGGCCGCAGTGGGAGAGAGAAGGCTCTGGTCTCATCCCGCAGTGATTGCTCTTCTGGAGCAATCAGGAGCAAATATGTAACCATACTATCTCAGTTTCTTCATCCATAATATATGAAAAATTAATTTTATAAGAGTAGATGAATACTTCCAGTAACTCAAGATGAAGGTAGCTAAGCAGTATGGTTTTTTTCTGGTGTACTTACAGATTACATTTGGAGTTTGTCGGTGTTGAACTGAGCACCTTCAAGAGAGAAACCCGTGGTGCAAGGGAGGGTATGGTCCTGCAAATATTACTGTGTCATCTCTGACATGGTTTTAGTGCTGACCACTAAACCTGTCACTGCTGTGAGTTATACCCGGGTGGTATAACAGAAAAGAAGGGAGAGACATTAAGACTGGTCTGATTTATGTCTATTAGCATATGTGCTATAACTTGCCCTTTTTCATTTCTTGTTCTCTATTGCCTCTTTTCTATTAATAAAATAGATGTAATCAAGGTACAGAAAAAAGCCAGAAAGTAGTTTTATGTATCATCTTTTCAGTACCAGTTCAGTGACACTAATTTCCAGCCTAGAGCTTTCTGGAACGCATTATCTTCACATATTCAGTTACAGGAGAAAGAGAGAGTGGAGAGCCTTTTTTTAACCTTAATATTTTTTCTTTTTGGAAAATATAAAATGAAACCTAAACAGTATGGATATGTGATTGCTGACTCACTTCTAGGGTTATTGTACCTTTAGAAATAGGACAATTGCTACTGTGTGTGAGTAAGAAACAAGAGCGTGAATTAAACAGTAAGTGTGAGAGGAGGCAATTGATAAATGTAGCGTATACTTCCAGAGTTAGCTTTGTGCTTTTACTTTCCACAAGGATTAGTTTGTGTTTTTTTTCTAGGAATATGTAATTCTGTAGATACCGAAATGGCCAAATATGCTAATATGCACAATCCATCCAAATAATTTTAAATTAAGTACATTGTTAAGCTGCTCTGGCACTCCAAATATTCTTGTCCCTGTCAAAAATATTCCGTCATCTCCATCCTCATCCCTCAAGAGGCATTGTTGAGAGAAGAGTTTCCTGAGCAGAGGGACAAGGATGCCACCTCTGCCATTCCACCTGGCTGGGTAACAGAAAGGGTAGGTCGACACCGCGCTTGTGGGCAGAGGGGAGCTAATTCCGCACCTCAGTGCTCTCTGGTTTCTCTGCCTAGAAAAACCGATGTGCACGCACATCTCCAAGCCTGGTCTAACGTGTCCAGCCTTTCAGCAAGGAGAAGTTTAAATCGCTGCACAACTCGTAAGGACAGAGGCGGTTGTTGTTGTACGGTTGCAAAATAACACGTAGAGGTACTTGTTACGTAGCACGTACAAGTTAGTGCATCCCCTAATTCCATCCCGGAATTGCAACCTGCCTTGTCCAGAAGGGTCTTCCACAAGGCTAGACAAGAAGCTGACTTGCTTCGTCCTTACCCAGCTATTGCCTGGGACAGCCCTTTCCCATTTTTAGATGTTTGAAACCAATTTTGATTTCCAGCCTATTTCCTGAACGTGCTAGCAGCTTGGAACTGGAAGGAACAGCCTCCAGTTGGGGCCTGGAGGCATGAAAGGCTTTTCCCACTCCATCGCTGCTTCCCCTTTTTTTTTTTTCCCTTGAGAATAGATTTGAGTCACTCTTTTTTAGCATTATTTCTCAGCTTGGTGTTAACTTTGGTTTTGCACTGCCCACGTGATTTATGTGGAGAGAACCTCCTCTTTGTGAGAAGGACCCCTGTTAGTGGATAGGCTTCACGGAAGGATCATCGCTTGTTTACATCCTCTCCTCTTGTACTCAATTACTGTTGATTTTCATCCAGTAGGTTTCTATAGGCAGAAAATGCTGATTTGCTCAGCAAATCACGTCTCTCTACCTGAAAGCGGGCGGTTAAACCCACGTGCTGCTCATAGCTGTGGCTAATAAAGCACCGCCGTGCAGAAGCCGATTGTGGGTCAGGTTAAAACAACAAAACCTGGAGACTGTGAAATTAGGAGATCGGGTAGGGAAGTTAATGATAGATGCCAATTTGTAAACCAGGCAGATAGGAGCCGTAACCCTAATTAAGCACCCACGCATCCGTGGATCCCACGGTGAGGTTAGTCACTCAGAGCTATTCACAGATCCCGCCAGGACGCTGTACAGGTTGCAGTCTTACATGCTTTATTATCCCAAATGGGAATTTGTTGAATCGCACGAGTGATGCCTTTTTGCATTCAGAGCTGATGATGACAAATGCTTTTCAGAGAAAACCCACCCTTTTTCTGGTACTGTGTTCTTTTTATGTTACTGTGCATCTGCCCACTCTCCCACTCCCCTCCTACATACCGTTTGCGGCGGCATCACCCTGTATTCTGTTTTTCTTATGTAGCAGCTTCACGATACGTTTGCTGTGTTTAGGGGGAAATTGCTCAGTCTCCATTTTTACTGAACAGATCTTGAAAATTTAATCTTCAGACCCATGTCTGCAGAGGGATTTTTTTTTTAGGATCTGTATACGTAGGGCAGTGACTAGCCATTTTCTCCTTTTGTTAGGAAAATCTTTCTATCGGAACATTTCCTTCCTGCAGGGACATTAGCTCTGTCAAGTATTAAGTGATACATACTTTATGTTCTTCTCCCCAAATGGGATATGTTCTTTCCAAAATAATCTTGAAAGTTACTGGGTGGTTTGCGTTTTTTTGCCACAAGATGGTGAAATATTTTTGTCTCTTTGAGGTTAGGGGGAAAATGTTTATGGGACATAATGGTGAACTCATAGAACTGATCTGAAGTTCTTCTTGCCAGTGATCTTCTAAAGAGTATTTGATATTTCATTTTTTCTTACCTGGCACCAGTTGTTCAATTCAATGATTTCTTTTCTCTTGTGTAGCATGAGTAATAAAGTACATCAAGTCCTTTATTAACTTTTAAGTGAGTTTTCTGAAAGAATAGTTATTTGAGACTGAGCTGATGAGCCTGCACCATATCTATCATCAAAAGATGACAAATTGTTTAATAATCATGACTCCTATAAACCCTCCTGTGTATCAAACCCTATTGTGTGCACTACAGATCAGGAAACCTTGAACCTTGGTTTAGGGAAATCCTGAGGCCAGGATTTTTAAGTGTGATGGCCTGTGATTTCATCTTATTTTCAAATTTTCTGCTTCAGATCCCACAAAAAGGTTGGGAGGATGAATGCTTTCCTACTGGACCAGGGAGGTAGAGCTCTGGATTACCAGAGGTTCATTTCTGGTTTACAGGTGATGCTACCTGGTGAGGTTCATACGATGTGAAGTAGGCAAAGCAAGCCACAGTCCTATTAAAAGAATCCAATTTTCTCCTTTATTTTATCTCTTTGGCCGCTTCCACCTGTCTCACTTTGCTGCGGCTGTTGCTGCAGCTACCGCTCGTGTTTTAGCCGTTAGTTTTGTGTAGCCTAGTTTCCCCCAAATGGGAACGACTGTGAGAAAATCAGCCCGTATGTACAGAGGAGCCAGAAAAAAGGCTGGCTGGCAGTCTGCACCCTGCTTCTTCTGCTGTCGTCTTCTATTAGAGAAATACATCTTTGATTGAACGCACATATTGCTGGCTCAGGCACAAAATAGGTGCCTGTTGTAAAGATGCCTTTATAGTGCTTCGTCGTTTCTATATACGAGTATTTTGTGAAAGTTTGGTCTTTGAAATCTGTGGAATTCTCAAAGTTGTAAAAACACAAGCCATCAATAATGATTAATTCCATGGTAGTAATAACTGGTCCTGGTCTATGTGAATGGAAAAGCAGCAAGGTCTGTGGGTACAAAAATAACGTGGGGTCAGGTTTAGGCCTGGCCTATGAGCTTGGTCCCGTGAAGAGCTCAGGACGTCTGGTACCGATTTGGTGGTGCTGTGTTATAGCGAAATCCCTGGTGCTCGGGTTTAGCGGCCATTCCGTCAAATCCAGCCTGAAGTCAGGGATATACTGCAGAGAGAAACCTGGCTAAGGGAATCGTTTCTTTGATTTGGTGATTTTTTTCGGTGAGCTTCCATATCCCTGGCTCCTCTGGGGTGGCTAAGCCAGGGACGCGAGCATCCCTGCTGCGTCGGGGCATCGCAGTCCTCCTCTGCCTCGGGACTGCCTGGAAGAGGCCGGATCAGGGGTGTTGGAGTTGAAGGGTGATCAGCTGTCTGCCAGGGATTTAATGCAAAGGCTCTTTTTATCTACGCGTGTCCTATTTTGATGAATAAATGCTTGGCGCTAATAGCGGTGCCAGTTACCCAGGGAGGCGGGAGTAGAGCTTTGCTGTGCTGGTTTTAGCAGGGGGATAAGCAATGAGGGAATGACAGACACATCTGTCTCTGATATTAACGCTATAAATTAATATCCCAAACCCAAATTATGTTTGGGGTAGGGGAGAAGGGGAAGACTAATTAACAGTTATCTGTCTCTGTTGGTCCACAGCTATAATCATTCTCCATCTTTAACGCAGGGCCTCATAAGTTGTCTTAGGAGGCATCTGAAAGCAGCTTTTGGTGTGGAATGATAACGACCACCCTCGGTGGTATTATTTTTACCTCCGCGGAGTTGAGCTGAGCGGGGCAGGCTGAGCCCAGCTTACACTGCGTGCTTCCCCGAGCAGCGTCCCCCTCCTCGCCGCCTTTGGTTCGCTGCTTAATGCAGCTCTCCTGATGCAGCCTCACGTGGCCGCATAAAGGCACAATGAGGGCTTGAATATTGCAAGCTGTTTCCAGGCGCCTCTCCGTGCTGCCTGCAGGTGAGCAGCCTCAGGCCGGTCTCTCCGAGCCCGGCAGTTTTTGCTCCTGGTTTCCTATCGACCGACTCAGCAATAAAGGGAAGAGCGTGAGGAGGAGGAGGAGAGCAGGGAAGCGTACGCTGGGCTCCAGCAGAGATGGTCTCGGCAGCAGCAGCATGTCAGTAAGTCAGACTGCACCATTTTCTTCTCACCCTGCGTAAAGGCGATGTGAGAAGCTGACGGGAGCGGCCCCATCCCCCTCCCGGTGGCGATGCTGAAGTGGAGCCTTCCTCCCGCTCAGAAGACGCAGCCTATCTGGAGGAATCCCAAAAGATCTTTCCAATTTGGTGATGTGTGTTTAAAGGCTGATTTTTCTTTTTTTATTTCCCCCCCCCTCCTCCCCAGCTGAGTCTGAAGCTCGTTTTCCCTCGCAGTCGCAGCGAGCCGCAGCCGTTCCAGGCTGCTGGCAGATATTTGCCGGCTGCTCTCTGGGGGGGGGTGCACCTGGCTGCGAGCACTTTTTGCCCGTTGCGTGCGTGGACGTGGCTCTCGTGCCTCTGAGTTATGGGTGCTGCAGAGGCTGGAGCAGAGCTGTGACCTTTTCTGGGGTGCCGGAGGAGGAAGAGTGGATTACACGGTGAAGTTCTGGCTTGCAGCCAGCATCCTTGCGGAAAAAAAATAAATCACCTGGATATCCGCGTGCGGTGGAAACGGCTTCCTTGGAGCTGGTGTTTTCCTCTCCAAAATGGCTCATGCAGCCGCTTCCATTAAAAAAGTTCGAGAGTCTGAACTCGAAGAGAGGGAGAGAAACCTTGAGAAGGAAAGGAAAAGGCAGCGGAAAATCTCTAGGGCAGATCGGAAACGCAAGGTATGAGGGGAAAACCAGCCCCTTCTCCCTTTCCTCCCCTACCCTTCCTCGCTCTGTGCAGCGCTTCGCAGGCGCTCATTGCCATGTGTAACGCTCTCCCCTTCATTTTCCTAACTTTTCACATCGTATTTCCCATTTGCATCCCTTCCCGTCCCCTCCGAGCCCCACTCTGGGCTTGGCCCGGCTGCAGTGGGATTCCGGCGCTGCCAGCCATGGTGTGCCCGGCCGGGCAGGGAACAGGCAAGGAAAGATGGCCATTGGCACACCGGGATTTGCCGCCTTCCCTACAGCCCCAAAAGGGCTGGAGAGGCACGTCGGCATTCCGAGCCCCCAGCCGATCCGAAGAAGTTGTCAGGGAGGGAGGCGGCTGTGCTGGTGCTTTGCAGCCTGAAGGTGCAGTTCTGGATTTCCCAACAGCGTTTGGTGTTGTTGTTTTGTTTTTTTTTTCCCTTCCCCATTTCCCATTTTTTAGTTTCTCCAAGGCTGAACGCTGCCTGTAAGAGCCGTCTCGCGGTGCCAGGCGTATCGGCCGAGCCGTTCTGCAGCCGGGTATCGGGGACTGATCCGGGCTGGCAGCCGGGAGCCGGTGCACTGACACTGCCCACTGCAGGGGTGGTTTCCTAGCTAGGGCCTGAAACACAAGTCTGGGATCTGTTGGGTTTTTTTCCGTCTGTTGCTGGTGGCAATCTTTGATTCTGCTAAGGCATATCTGTTTAGATGTTTGAGATTTTGGGGACGTTTCTCCTAATTTATAATTAACTATTGTTTTCCTTCTGTGTCAGCAATGAGGAATGACATCTCCGATTGTCTGGGGAGTGGGGGGGAGAGAAGAAGAAAATGAATAGAGATGATTTATTTGCCAGAACAATCTATAGTTTCCAAGGACACAAATAATATACAATAGTGGAGAAAATAGTAAAAAACCTGAAGCTTCTGTTAAGATTAGCTTTAGGACTATATCATATTGGGAGTGCCTGTGTTAATGCCTCCTCATTGCCATTTCTTTTCTCCTATCTCAGGAATCGCTGGATTGTGGTGTGCATTAACTCATTCCCTGACACCGTGTTTTGGTCCATTCTTTATAAATTTCTTCTGGAAGGGATAATATCAAGAGATGTTATCTGTCTTTTTTTTTTCTTTTCTGCCACATTGCATGTAAACACAGATCTCTCTGTAAAAAGAAAAAGAGCAGAATCCCGCAGTGTAACGTTTGATTTTACAGATCCTTTTGGCAAATCTCTAGGATTCAGAAGCCATCTGCTCCCTTGGCATACCTGAGGAATTTTGAATTCCTTTTACATTCAACCTTACGGATTTTCATAATCTGAACTGCATGACTTAAATA
Organism: Pelecanoides urinatrix; assembly: GCA_013400755.1. NCBI lineage: Eukaryota > Metazoa > Chordata > Aves > Procellariiformes > Procellariidae > Pelecanoides > Pelecanoides urinatrix. Next base: position 58,407 of record VZTQ01014099.1, read on the forward strand.
AAATTACCGAGGCTGTTTGATACCTTTGGGACCTTTGGATAAGCTCTCCCTGACCTTTAAAAGGCTCGCTTGGCAGAGTTCACAAAGTTGCATTAGGATTCTCTTTCTCAAAACAAGAATGTCATTTCTAATGTACGCGGTGCGTGGACGCTGGGGCAGAGCTGCTTGGGGCAGATTGTGATTACTAACCTAATCCCCTAAATGGGACACTGCAGCATAAGGTAGTTTTTGTGATTACGTTTTTGATTGTGGAATTCTCTGCAAAATAGCCTTTCTTTAATTTATTTAATGCATGGATGTCCTTGCTGGAGGGTCCTTTTTTTCACGTTTGCCCAGCACCCATCTCAGTTATTTCATCACAGTGTGTGGTGTTTGTCCTGCTTCTCACATACCCTCTTTCGTCCATGTGTTTGATTCAAACGTTTGATTCAATTCGACCACTTTAATTAAAGCTGGATAGAATTAATACTGTCCCTTCTGCTCTCTCTTTCCCAGAGTGCTGCGTACCCCCGACTGCAAGCAGGCAGGCTCAGGCCGCGTTCGTGTTAGCGATGCTGCATGGTGATGCAGACTGCTCACCAGATTTTCACATCTAGGAAACACTAGTGGTCTCTGCTTAGAAAATGCGGAGAATACCTTAACGTCGTTTGCTTTTCTTCCTTTTTAACATTCAGCCCTGGCCCTCGCGCCTGTCTCCCTCCTACTGCGGCTGTACCTTGCTGTTACGTAAACAAGCGCTTGGCTGCACCCAAAACTTGCCTTCGGAGGGTGGGGGTGTGGGTTGGGGTGGGCATCTCCCCCCTTGCTCCTTCGGCACCAGACAGGCAGCCGCACAAGTAGGAGGTTGTTTATGTTTGTATGTATACGTGCTCGTACCGTGCAGAATGCGTGCAGAGCAGATTAGAGATGTGGATATGTATACACACTTATATACACAAAAATATATGATATGCGTTATATATAATATTTGTATTTACTCATCAACTTAAGTGAGATAGATGTATCTGTGAGATACATATATCTATATAGACATCACTTAAATTGCTGAAGAAAAAGAAGGTGTTCTACTGCAAAATGTGACTATCTCCGAGTAGGTGCAGAGCCCTCTCAGGTTTTGTCCTTCCTTGGAAAATGGAGGCTGTGAACAAATTGTATGTGCAGGCCCATGAGAGACAGAATGTAAATGCATATCGTTTGATTGCTCCCGGCACTTAGGCTCTTTCTACATAGGAGGAATGTGGTCCCAGCTTTGTGATTAATTTAAGACCTATTGCATTGCAGTGACCGGATTTTCAGTACAACAGAGATCCATTTTGTTTGTAGGAACGACAGCGAGAGAGAGAATGTGTTAATTTAAGGTCTTGTGAACTGTCTTTTCAAAACCTCGTTTGGATATATGCCATATACCGATACAGGCTGTCTGCATGAAGGGCTGATTTGGCCTTGGGATGGAAACTTCTTCTCTGACCATGGAACATCCTGATTATGCAGAAGAGGATAACGAAGGGCCGTGACTTCAGCTCTTCCACTCTGCCAGCACGATGGGCATCTATTAGTACTGTCCTGTGCTTATTTTAGCTTCAGGGATGCTGCAGGGTGTGGGATCTATGTGGCTTCGCCTCTTCTCTTGAGTGTTTTGCTTGAGGATGTTTTGCGGCGCGATCATTGTCTGTCTTGATAGCAGCGTGCCAAACCATGGCTGTAGCTGCTGTGCTCCTCGGGTAGGACCAGAATCTTCTTAAATATCATCATGTCTGCTACTTGACATAGCTCTGGTCAGCAACAACTCCCGGGCCATTAGCGGAGCTGGGAAAAGGGCCGGCATCGGCAGCCTTCTTGCTCGGATGATGTCTTTGCAGTCCTTTGACAGTTGCAGTTCTTAAAAGATGAACAGAATTATCCCACAGCCAAAAATTGGGAAAAGGTGTTTGCAGGCTGAAGACAAATTTCAAGACCCTCTCCTGCATTTTTTCTGATGAGACTGACTCGAGTGATTTTTAAAGCCAGTTGCCAAGAGGCAGCTCTGCTCTTTTTGCACTCAAACGGGAAATTTTCACTTCTAGGCATGCAGTCTTTTCCTGCAATGTTGACAAACACATACTGATGCAAATACATGTATGTAACCAAAAAAAACCCCAGAGGTCTGAATAGTTGCATGGACACTCAAAGAGCACTAAAAGCCCAGTACTGATAGTGGAGACGAGCAGCTTAAAATATGTAGATTTTACTGAAATTTAGGCATGACTAATTCCGTTCTACCTAAATTCAGGGTATGTAAGGCCCAGCTCCGCTTGCCTCTCGGTGTCTTTTGAGGTAGCTGAAGATGGCTCGTCTTTGCAGAGGGAGGAGAGGGAAGCGGTGCGATGGCACGACGGTCACTCGCTGAGTCAGCAGCAGGGCTGGAATTAGAGCCTTGGAACCCGGCTCCCGAGCCCCTGGCAGTACCTAACACGCACTTGCGTCTGAAAGGCTCTGCAAAGCAGTCAGAGCTTCCTCTTTTCGCACGTGACAAGTGTTTAAAAGATTTTAGAAAACCCACAAAAAATAAAACCCCAAACCAAAAAAGCTGTTGTCAAAAATGGATTTTGCTGCCAAGTAAAACTGATTTTTGAACCTACAAATACGGTAAGCTGATGCCTGTTACCCTTTTACCATCAGTGAAGAGGACAGAGTTTGACCTCTGGGCTCTACTAGCAGTAAGTGGGTATTTATTTAGTATTTAAATACACAGTTTTAAAAACGTTTTTTAAACTTTTATACCTTTTTTTAAAGGCCAGCCTCACGAGTTCAACATCCTTCAGCATCCTTTAGCATCAAATGTCCCACAGTATCTGGAATATTCACCATTGCTCGCCCAAAGAGATTGGGAAACAATTGCATCTCAGTGAATTTTGTCCTTCACTTGACACCCTCAGCACTGTCAGAGCTCAGAGCTGCTGCTAGGCAATATCTGCAGAAAGAAAAGGATGGAGGGGGAAATAAAGAGCTGCTGTCAGCAGAACTCAGGTGTGTATGGCGAAGAGTCATGTTCACCACATGGCTTCCGTCGCGAAGCTGCAGAAGACAGGGACTGAGTTTTCTTTGTTTTTCTTCAACAGACAGTTTTTCACCTTACTGTCTCCTTTTTCACAAACCAAATGTCAGAAAGAAATATTGCGTTGCAAAATTCACGTAGAAAACGATGTCTCATTTGTCTCGGAATGGGGTGGAGAAGCCCATTTGAAATTCAAGTGTACCTTTGGCGGGGAAGCGGGTGTTTGTCCTCTGGTACGTGGGCTCTGCACTGGGGCTGACAGCCACAAAGTTCATCCCTTGGGAAAGGGCCAAAGCTTCAGGGGGAAGGGAGGGCGTGGAGGGGTTGAGGAGTGCTCAGGTACGCTAGAAAAAGGTATCCCAAGGAGTACGTCGTGTGGGGGTATCGTTCTTCACTTCTGGTCACTCCTGCTTTGGTTCATGGATGCCAAACGGTATCAACACGCCGCAGGGTCGGTACAGAGTTTGTATTGGGCTAAGGGTTTATTGCAGCTTTAACCTACTGTTTTTTCTTTAGCACTGAATATGCCTTTTCTATTCCTTGCCTTGGCAAACATCTTTGTGATTCACTAGAATTTCTAAATGTTTCAAATGCCTCTTCAGCCACGAAAAAACCCAAAACCTTTTTGGTGTTCCCTGTCTTTGCGTAGGTGGTGCCTATTCCTGATGCCCTTTGAGCATTTACCTTCTGTATCTCAAACTTCTGGTTTCATTATGTAGGTATTTCGTGGTATGAAAATAATACCCCACTGTTTGCTTCCTCGTAAAATGGAGCTCCTTCTGATGACGTTGCATTTCGTCATAGGTTGGCAGTTCCCAGGTGTCCCGTTGGAGGGGTGACATGCACGTGACTGCGACACTGCTGAAGCTCGCAGATACTCGGCCGTGCCGGCGCTCTCCCTGCGTTTAACACGCATGTCCTCTTCTGTCCATCTTTCTCAGGCGAGTTAGCTACTGAGTTGACGGTGGCTTTAATCTAAATGAGGACAACCAAGTGGGGCTCTAAAACGATGCCCGATTAAGCTCTGTTGGCCTTTCTGCAGATACAGAATGTTACCGTAGCGCCGAGCGCCCTTATTTCTCTACTCTTCTTTGAGACTTTTGCGCTGCATGCCGTAATTAAACTGGGAACACATAACCAATATTCTGAAATAAAGCAAGCCGGGGGTTGTAGTGAAGACAGGTGATCTCCAGTTCCCTTACTTCTGATGGGAAAGGAACAATCTCCACTACAAGTTTCAATTTGCTCTCCTTTATATTGGTGTGTGGTCTAACCATACCATGATTTATGTGTGGCTTTTAAATTTAATTTCCGTGATAATTTTTGAAAGACAAGATTTATTTGGTCTTAATAAATCATATGTAGACAGTATTTCAAAACACAGATCATTTACCTAAATGTGGTTTTGCTATCTTGGGTAAATATGCCTTTTCCTGGCTTTAAATTGAATTAATCTGTACTTGGAATACTGGAGAAAATACTGTCTCAACAGACAGATTGCGGGGTAGGTTAGCAGACAGGTATCTTGCAGTAAAGGTACTTCCTTCTTGAGTATTTAGTGAAGAGAAGCGTGCTTGGGCTTGGGTCTAGGACTCGTACAGCCACCGGTCCACCAGTACTTGTCCCCCTTGGCTAATCGGCACGACGGGCAGAGTTGTGGTCTCTTGCTCCCTGCTAGTTGTGCAGGGAGGCCTGGGGTGAACGAGGGAAATCAAGCTACGATATTATCCGTTCACAAAGTTTGTAATCGTTTTCCCTGTTATTTCCCTCAGAAGAAAATGGGGCAGGAGGCGTCTTCGGGTGGGGGACATCTGACTTACTGGGACCTTGAGAGCTGCTGCTTGGCTGGCAGCTTGTGCACTGCTCTTTGCTGGCAGCTGGGGCTACAGTTCTCGTCTAGCCACGAGAAGATGGAGCGATACAAATATATCTATATATGTCTTTGCTTTTTTCTCCCACCCTCCTTCCCCTGATGGAGATAAACCATCGGGCTCACAGCTCCATTGTGTTAGGTACTGTACACAGGAGGAGGAAAATGTGTTCCTGGCGTGGTCATTCTATCCTTTTGCATTGTAAAGCTTGCTTGGTGCAATCCAATTTAATGGTGTACACTTTGGATTTTATGGCTGGATTGACTCATAATGTGATTGTTTCCGTCAAGTCATGAAAGTGTCCAAAATGCCCGAGTTTTCATCTCTCCCTGCATCTATTTCAGCAAAAAGAACTTTTGCTGAACTTTAAAAAGAGCAACGAAGAGAGAGGAGAAATGGCAGCACCTGCCTACGGTGACTCCACCTATCCTGGTCTCTACAAATTTAACAAGTGTGGATCCTACTTATCAGGAATAAAAAGCGATTAAAAAAAAATGAGAGGGCATTTACATGTTGAAGGAAATCATCCCTGGTAAACTTATATGGCTTTTTGTTTGGTTTTGTTTCCCTTCTCATAAAATGTCTTGTTACGTCCTTTACATTGGTGACATTTTCTGCACCGCTGGAAGAATTATTACGTTATGTAGGACAGTTTTGTGTTAAGCAATTAAAAAAAAAAGGGAAATTTTACAAATGGAGGTCAAGAGCTAAAAGAGTAATGTAGATGTCAGATGTTAAACGGTGAAATGTCAAGCTTTTAGGAATCTGGCTTCTGTAATTTAGTCCCTCAGGCTTTTCCATTGAGCTCCTGGGGAAAGTTTGGCACCTGAAGTAGTAGTGGCATATGAGCATTGAGAGATCATAGTTTAATGGCGAGATCTGGAGCCATGCCCTGGTGTCTATATTTGCCAACATATAGCGCACGCAGAGGGTGGAAGCAGCGCGGATGTCCGTACGCGGTGTAGCAGGCGTATTGCCATTCAGGCGGCGGTCTTGCCCTCTCCAGCGAGGACTCGCAGCCCAACGTTTCTGGGGATCGGGAGTGCGGGAAGCATCATGGGCTGCACCTGCCCTGCAACATAAGTTGTTTTTTCAGCCTTTGCTTTGCAAGCACACCCATTAGTCTTGCTTCAGAGTTTAAACAAATGCTTTTTTATAAATATGTCTTTCTTGGTCAAGTGACTATTTGAATTTCTTCCTGTTTAGTCTACGTAGTGAAGATGGAAAGAAGCGTTCAGTTCATCCATTTGGGATGCTGTCTGATATTTAACTCCTGTCTGATGACTTTAAAGCAGTTTTAAAACTACTTCAGTGCTAACGCCTTACAAGTGAGTTATTGTGGAAATTGGAGGTGACTGGCAGTCATCCCTTCAAGTCCCTGCTCACATTCCAATTAGAAAATACAAATTTAGGAAGTGATCTTCATTAGTCATACAGTGGCACGCTAAAGATATTGTGAAGAACAGGGCTAAAAATAGCCTAGATCTGCTGTCAGCAATTAAGGGTTTTGTTGACCAGTGTAACAGAAAACTTCCTCCTTTAAATATTTTTCCATACTCATTTCCAGTCAGGATACAGAACACGTTCCAAAGTAGAGGCCTGAACTTGTCTTTATTTAAAAAAAAATCCCCTGATGTCAGAGAGAGTTGTTGGTTGTAGGTCAACAGCATCAGCCCTGTAGCATTTTTCAGGTGTGATGAAAAACCTTTGCTCCCCGTAGTATCTCTTCTTGTCCTAACAAAATGGTGTGTAAGTTCCTGAAGCTACTTTAGATTTTTAAGAAATTTTTTGCTTTTTTGTGAGCTTGTCATCAACTTTCTCCAAACTTAATATTTTTTCTTCCTCAGAATTTTAGCAAAATACTATGGACAGTAAAATAGATTTCTGTACTTCATTAACTTGACTCTGTATGCTCACAAAATATCTTCTGTGTTATTTTTTGAGAATGTAGGTGATGCTTGAAGTTTTGGGGGTTTTTTGTGGGGTTTTTTTGGGTTTTTGGGTTTTTTTAAATATATAATTCCTGTTCTCTGCATTGATCCCAAGCAATTCCTTTTGTGCAGTTATTGTGGCACTGGGTAGTTTTGTTTGAATGACTGATTCGCTTCCCTGACTGGAAGCTGCTTTTTTAGGGGAAAATACAGTTTGCAAGAACTGCTTTCCTAGTATAGGAAACTACATCTTGATGAACGTTCCTGTTAGCAACTGTTAGTTATCTTTTAGCCTTAGACAGCTAAAATCAACATATTTTTTTTCCTCACCAGTCCATGGAGTTGTCCAGGTATAAGTAGAAGTAGATATTCCACACTGTTACACAATTATATACAGGATTAGAGCCTATAATGCTGAAATTTGACAAATGTAATTAAATGAATTTCAGATGGTTCACAGCGTTGGCACCGTACAAGGTGCTAACACATCGGCGCTGTTCAAGGGTTTTCTCTGGGTAATTATTTATAAAAGTTCCATATATTGTAAATAGATGTAGTTTTTTGCTTTTGTTTTTCAGGGATTGCTTGAAAACCATGTTAACCCTCATTCCTGTACTAAGGATCCTTCCACATACGGATCAATACAGATTAATTGCTAGCTGCCCTTTTACAAGTGCCTGAAAACAGAGGCTGCAATTAAAAAAAAAGTCCGTAATTACCACTGTTTGTTGATGCTAATGAAGAATTTAGCATGTTAACCTTTTCAAAATACAGCGTGTTTATTAGCTGCTTAGGACTTCGGAAAAGAGACAGTTTTACGGAACGGAGCCTAAGTAGGTTTCAGAGTACACATTTGGGAAGTCTTCTATTGAAGGTCAGCTCCTCATCCTCCAGCAACATTCCCACCGTAGCTGGTGGGGATTGTATTGCGGACTCTGTTCCCTCTCTGATGAAGAGAGAATGAGAAAGAACAGAAAGAGAAAGGGGAAAGGAAGCACCGCTAGATTTTAAAAGTTATCTTGTTTGTACGTTCACCGAAAAAGTCCGTTGAGACCAATTGTCTACAAAAGAGATGGTTGGGTTAGGCCGTGAAAAACTTGCAGCGTTTCATATTTAGAAAATATTTATGTGATGCTATTATTGTATGTGACCTGTGGAAGAATGTGGATTTCTTTTTCCCCGATAATGTAGATCTGCATTTTCTTTATTTCTGTACATAAAATAAAGCCAGTGTTGAGAACCAGTGTTCACCCAAAATGGATGTAGCTCTTACTTCCCCAGGCTGGTAGAAAACGATTTCAGCCTATAGAACCATAATGACAAACCTTTCTAGCCTGTTTTAGGTTTAATAATTTAAGCTTATTTTTAATTATTTACTCTTTCTGGCTTATGCTGTGTCAGAACGTCTAACGAAGACACGTCACTGCTCAAAACCACTGAAGCTGACAACGCAACAGATAAAAGCTAGTTAGTGCCTCGCTGCTCAGGCCGTCAGTCTGTCGGGAGCAGCTGGACGGCGTTGAACCTTCTCACTCCCCTCCTTCATTTGTTTTTTTAAAGGCACCGATGCAACAGAGAGGAAAGCAATTGCGTGCACCGTGTTGGTAATACTGTCACTACCGTAGCGATAAGAGGCAGTAGGTAGGATTTACCAAGCAGCAGAACTTCAGCTGATGGAGAAGAGTGCTCAGCAAGTACTTTGCATTTTTGCTGATGAATGCGGTACTGGACATCAGAGCTGCCTGGGGGGAAGGAATCGTTGCTGTCGCCTGCGTTTCCAGGCCAGGGAGACTCAATTCCACTTAGTTAAGTCGGGCAACAATGTCAGTTATCTCTTTTAGCCTCCGCACAGGGTCTCCACAGATTTAATATTAGCTCTGTTTAGTCACTGTTGGATAGAGGTTATTGAAATAGGACTGTTGATCTGTCTCATTGTAAAACTTACATTCTGGCACCAAATTAAAAAAAAAAAACAAACACCACCTTTATGTAACAGCAAAAGAAAAAAAACAGTCATTTTCCAAATGGTGCCTATTTCTTTTTGTGTTGCTCACAGAAAAAATGATGTATGGAGAGATATATTTTGAAAGTATTGTGGTAGAATGACATGACTTTGCAGGAGGAATTCAGTAAAATTTAGAATGCTGATGCGAGCCTTAAACTGACATGCCAAGCTGCTGTGTGCAAAGCAGGCTTTAATGATTATGGAATCCATTTGCAAAATTGAATTTGCTGGAGACAAAAAAAGTGAATCAGATTAAAAAAAAAAAAAAAAGATATTTTAACTGGACAGTGGCAACAGCAACTGATGTCTAGCAAAAATTTTGGCCGAAGTGGTGCATGGAGACTCCATAGCAACTGGATCAAATATGTGCTGGGTTCTAAATACTGGTGCTGTGTTCTCTGGGAAGAAGCCAGCCGTCACCCGCGGACACCGCACCCGTGCCGTCTGTGCCGCTCAGCCTGATTGTGTCTGGCAAATGACAACTTCAGCGAATGACCACTGCATCGGGGTTACTTTTAGGATGACGAAAAAACGCCCTGAGTCGTATTTTATTTCTTTTTCTTGATTATCAGAAGGACACCGCAAAGCCTGCAGCATTGTCTGAAAGGGAGATAAACCACCCGGTCACTTCTTTAGTAATAATTTATTTACTGACTTCTCTTTCCTCAGATGCAGATGCTGGCAACGTGTACTTTCATAGAGCTGTTTCCCCGAAGCAGTGCGTGGTATTAGCCTGGTGAATGATGAGGCCTTGGCACAGGTTTCCCGAAGAAGCAAAATCGGAACTAATTGATAGGCGTGCACAGAGGTGGCTCTGTAGCTGCGCTCTGCATTGCAGCATGACTTCTCCCAGCTCAAGGAAGGACGTGCTTGGCCGTCTTCCCTAGCCTAGCCCTTAACCCAGGTGGTTTAGTACTCGGTTATCCTCCCCGTGCCCGCCCTGTGGTGTGGCTGGTGAAAATATAGGTAGGGAAGGAGCGCGGAGAGGGTGCGGGTGTTTGCAGGGGTGAGGTGCCGGTGCGGCCGATGCAGGGCTGGGGCTTTGAGTGACGCTGAGGATTTGTCCCTGCAGCATTTGCCTGTAACTCTTGGTACAGCGCGCGGAGGAAAACCCTCGGCGTGTTTGCTCTGAGCAGCGCTTGGTAACGTCGTTAAAACGGAGGAACGAAAGGAAGTTCTCTAAGGGCAGCTTAGGAGGAACCAAGGTATTGCTTGAGTTTATGAACACGTAGGTAGGAGAAAAGGCTAATTACCATCAGTTCTGTGTTATTTTGTAGTCTCTATTTAGCTGTAGTAAGAATCCTTGGTCCAGAAGCCTGAATTACAGAAAGCTGTATTTGATCCTTTTTTAACATAGGTGGTCAAACCGACTTTAATACGCAAAGTTAAGGTTACAAAAACAGAACGCTTGAGAGGAACCCACCTCCTCTAGAAAAGGTGTTTGAGATGGGCAAGGATAAGTTAGAGGTAGGGAACTGTAATTACAGGTTATAAAAGAGCACTTGGTTTTGTAACGATATAGAGTATAATCTTAACTCGTTGAAATCCCTGAAAGATTTACTAATGATTTCAAGAGATTGAGGATTTTTTCCAGAAGATTTCAAACGGGAGATAATTCATCTCCTATTACATAACCGTCTTAGTGCTTTATATTTTCAAATGTAATTTGTGAACATTTGTTGAATTTCTGTAATATAGCTCTGTGGTGCTAAATTAGAGAGATTATTTATGGTGGAAAATAACATTGAGTAAATATACCTTGAGGACCAAAAATTTCCTTAGATAAGCCTTATCTTCTGTGACCTGTCCAGTTGAAATCACCATGTTGTTGGCATGAGGAGAGCTTTGGTGTTCTGAAACTATGTGTAAACTTAAGAGGGTTCTAAAGAGAATGTTTCAAGTAATTAGAGAAGCAGAAAGAGCTTGAAAATCACAAATGGAACTGGAGAGAAATTTGCAAAGGCAGAGTGATGAAACGAAGGCAGTTTTTCCCAACAGCAGGAACTCGAGGTGTTCACATGCCACGAATGCAATGCCTTTTGAAGAACGAGTAGGCTTGCTTCAGCCCTGCAAAGGAGCCAGCGCGCTTCTAACCCCTTTGAACATAAATTCTAAATATTCTTCTTTGGTTTTACTTTTGAAAGTAATTGCCAGTAGTTGAGGTCCTTCAAATCAATGGTTCTTTAAGTTTGCACAGATAACTCTATTAAGCCCTTCAGGAAGGGCTGTCTGAAATACGGTTTGCTGCCTCTTTTAGCTTAGAGTCCCCTGTTACTTCATAACGGCGTGTGTGCGACTGGGAGTGCTGCAGTCCCTACAGTGGCAAGATGCTCGTTCCAGTTGTACCTGAGCTCCTGTGACAGTCATACTTTATACAGAGAGTTAAATGTGATACACCTTTTAGTTCATTTTTGTGTGTGCTGAGGTTTTTTGAACTGTATTATGGCTTCCTAAATTGTTACGTAGTCTCTTATATCTTTGAATTCCTCGAGATTATTCATACAGAAACTTGCTGGTACTTCAACCCCTCAGGGTTTTGTTGGGGTGAGAGACCCCTATTGTCAGTGAGAAATAGGATCAGAGAATCAACAGAACTCTTTACTTCCTAAATACTGCTTTAGGGCATCTGTGGCTTTACCGAGGATATTTGTGCAGGTGTTAAAAATAGGTGCATCTTCACTGTGCAACGACAATGCAGCATGAGGTGGTGGTCAGTGATGAAGCAGGAAGAGGGATCAAAATTCTGCTATTTGTAGATAATTTTTTTTGACACGCATACAGAATGTTTCTATAGAAACCATCCTGCGGCGGACAGACAGAAGAGTTATTCTAATATATATAAAATACTGTATTTTTTTTTAAACAATACCTTTAGTCCTTTTTTAATGTAGGTGAATATTCAAAGGAGCTGTGGAATTGTTGAAGCGTCCAGCTGAGGAATATTGGAAAAGCATCTCAGTCATTTCAAAAAAGCAATTAAGAAATTGTGCACAAGCTTCTGTCCCGATAGCACCATCTTAAACATGTAGGTCAGGGTGGTGTTTAGCCCTTACACGAACGGAATTTCTATTATGTAGAGTGAAAGCTTGATTTTGCAGATTTGGAAAAAGTTACTAAGCGTTCATCATTACGAAAGGTGAAACGTGGTCCTTGTAGTCCAAAGCAATTGCGTAGTCCTGTGGGATTGAAGCTGTGGCCATTTTCTTTTCAGAGTCAGGGAGAGGGAGTTTTGATTTTCTATTTGTGACATTTTCACTCCAAGTCTAAGAAAAAACCACCCCCCAAATACTTAAGAATTGACTGTTCAGTGGCAGGCTAACATACTTTCAATTTTTAATTGTTTTTACACCTTTGCTTTCTTGCATTTTCTCCTATTCTTCCACATAAAATATTCCGCCTTAGAAAATAGAAGATTTTCCTCATACTGTGCTAAAACTGGTGTGTTCTTCCTCGTGATGAATCGGTGACTTCATTGTGTGCTACGTAGCTTATGGAGGGAGCTTCAGAAAAAGGGGGCAAATTCTCTGATTTAAAACGTGCTTTTAGAAATAGCACATGTAATACAAGGGGAAAAAAAAAAGAAAAAGAAGCAAGCATGTATTGGAAACATCCCAGGTAGACAGAGATGTCGACGGCCTCGCTGCTCCCAGCAGGCCTGAGGATGCCTGACCGCTGATGGACGTGGCCGCGGGCTGTAGAGAAGCCGGTGGACAGAACTGCCCCGGGGTTTTCCTCCTGGGATTTTTGTCCGTGATGGTCCTTTGGTGCAAGAGGGAGCCGGAGCAGTGACTGGGCGAGGACCGCCCGGCCAGGGATAAATTGATCCTGTTGAAATCCCAAGGCAAAGATCGGGTTGACTCCAGGCTTACAGAGAATGGATAAGAATAGCCAAATATTCATTTAATTAGGCAGCTGCTTCCCACGTACGTGGTGTTGATATCCTCCCGTAAATGAGTCATCTTTGCAGTAATAAAAAAAGAATTTCATTTGTCGCTGTGAATGCAGTAGGGCTTTTCAGAACTCTCACGTGGGGTCTGAGGTCTTTCACTTAATATTCATTTTGCCCAGGAAATGTTAGCCTCTTCAAGTATTTTATTACACAAAATTATTTCGGTTTAGGGTATTGTTGAATAATATGTGCACTTTTCCTTATCTGGGTTTTTTTTTGGCTATTGTTTAGCCTGCCATATAAAATATTTTTTTTTCCTTGTTATGTGTACTCATTCTGAATGTAAAATGCAAGTTCAAGCGGGACGCGGAGTCTGTCTGATGAAGACCTGGGATTTGGGGCTTTGGCAGTGACCTCAGGCTGAGGGCTGAACCTGGCTGAAGTTTGCCTGCTGTGTATGTAAAATGGGAATAATTGTACTTATTCTACTTTGCGATACAATTAATAATACTAAAGCAAGTATTATAATTATGTTAGACTGTTTATAAATATTTATTATTAACTTCTACAAGACATTTTGCTTAGAAAAATAGCTGCTTTACCAGAAATCTGGCCTTGTCAAAATTTGTAGAAATATTCGCATCTACTGTTTGACTTTATCGGTGTTGATGTAGATTATTATACTACTGATTTACAGTCATTTATATCTCAAATATAGAGCATATTTTGCTTTTGTGCTGAAAGATTATCTGGATTGAGTTCCTGAAGGTACAAGTTTCATAGGAAAGAATAAGTTCAGTGCAATATTGCACAAAATAGGGAGTTGCTTCAAGCGAGTCGGGAATCTTGGTGCCTCTTCTCCAAACTTTTTTTTTGTTGTTAATTTATCGTGCTCTCAGGTAGCAGGGAACACTATAAAGCACAATACTAACATTTTTTTAGCCAATATAGTACAGACTAAGGACCAGTTTAGCAATATCGTTTCTGTTGATAAGCACTTACATGAACAAGTCGGTAGGACTTCCCTGCTCGGGCTGATCGCGTGAAGAAGTGCTGCTCTCCCAGCGGAAGGGTAACAGGAGTCGGGTCCGGATAAGCGGGAATCTGTTTCTGACCCTGCCTATTAACAACTGCACTTACCTAATTGGATACATACTCATTTTCCTTTGCATGTAATTGAAATTTGGTGTGTCTGTTGACCCATTTGGTGTTACGAAGACGCTGTCAGAGAGAAAATCTGGAAATGCAGGGTTGAGAGAAGGCGTTGGAGAGGTTTCTGGAGGCTTGTGACCTCTTTTCCATCTTGTAATTGCCTCTGGGCCAACTTTTGGTGCTTAGCCACGAAGGTCCAAATAAATAAGCTGAAATAGCAACAGAACGCGGCTGGAGAGAAGTAATACAGATGTGAAAAGATGCTCCAAAGTGGAAGAGTGCTGGATGTCACGAGGGACGTAACTCGCCGATGCTTGATTTGGGTTGTGCTGCCTGCCCGGACCCCATGCGCTTGCACATTGGAGTCCTGGAGCTTTGTTGGGACGGGTCGGGGAGTGGTCATTGCTAGGGGTTTCCCCAATTCTTGGGGACACTGTAGGATATATAGCATAATTTAGCAACATAATTTATTTGGTAATGATCAAATATTACAGTTATAATGTAACACAGAATTTAAAATGCTACTAGCACTTTCCTTGCTGTAAGAGATTTTCATTTTGAAAGAAAAGCACAAGCTTTGTGAAAGTTCATTTCGTAAATTTTTCTGTTTCTTGCTGGCAGTAAATCTCACTGTGGTTTTTTGTATGTGTGATTTTTTTTTTTTTTTGGTTCATTTTAATTGACATTAAGATAGTTTACTAGCATCTAATTTTGGTTCTGTCCTATTTGATGAAATGATAACCCAGCCATGACCCCTCAAGGACTGCACTGATTTTTTTTCGTATTTATTTTAAGATCTGCAACCTCAGTTTGACCAAATGTAATGCCAGGAAATCTGGAGGACAAAAATGTCGACCTACAAGTCAAGTTCAGTTTTGAAGGAACCTCTCTCCAAGTAGTGCACTTTATGTGTATCCGAGATGAGAACTGGACTGTGGTTCAGTTACTCCCCTCTCTGACAAATACTCAAACATGACTAGACGTTAGGACTTAAAGGTTGAATCAAGTCAAACAAGAACAGCAATCAGCAATTGTTGTGAGGAATTACCAGTGGAAAAATGAACAAAACAAAAGCCTGAATGTAGGCTGCAAAGAATGTACTGTTCCAGTTAATCAAGTCTGAGTAGGTACACCTCTGGCAAATCTCAAAAATATTACATCCAGCTATTATGCAGTGGTTTCAAAAAAGTGAGTGACTTCCTCTTAATGGGGACAGCCCAGTCCCCATTGAATTTACGTAAAATGTTTGTGTCCAGGCTTAAAGCGTTAGCCTTTTGTATAGAAATAGTTTAATGGTTTAGGCCATATCTTTTCTACTACAACAGGATAGGTATTTATTACTTTATGGTTGGCACCTTTCGCTACTTTGTTATGGCTGTGTTTTTGTGTACAGTCTTTTTCATATCAACGTTGTGTATCTATGAATGTGTTTATACAGGTGACTCGATGATTTTGGCTAGGTAATTACCTGAATTTAACAAAATCAATACAATTCAGAGATCTGAAAAATATTAATGCCTTTCCAGATGCATTTATTATTATTCTTATAAAGAAAAAGTCAAAAGCTCCTCTTTGAATAAGCATTATGGGGAGAAGAGGAAGAAGAAATAGGAATACTTTATGCTATATAATTTCACT
Organism: Pelecanoides urinatrix; assembly: GCA_013400755.1. Classification (NCBI taxonomy): domain Eukaryota; kingdom Metazoa; phylum Chordata; class Aves; order Procellariiformes; family Procellariidae; genus Pelecanoides; species Pelecanoides urinatrix. Next base: position 73,927 of record VZTQ01014099.1, read on the forward strand.
GACGGTAGTTGCAGTCCTCGAAGTCCTTGTGTTCTGTACATGCGCCCCAAGTGTTCATCTTCCTTCTAAATCCCAAATAGCCTAGTGTGAGGGAAAAAACCAAAACTGATCCCCTTGAAAGCGAAACACAGACTAGACCCTGGTGAGTGCATAAAGGGCCTTTCTTGGGCCCTTTGGGTCTCTGAAGGTGGTTAATTGTCTAAAGGCAGAGAGCCTACTGGTCTGGCTGCTCTTAAAGATGGAAACACTGGGACACGGAGTGGGAGTGTGGAGGTGGTGGGGTTTGGGAAAGGAACGGGGCTGTGATAGAGGCCATCTGCGATTAGTCACGGTAAAGGGGAAAAGAGGCGAACAGTTCACCCGAGGAGAGTGGGGGCATAGCACGTGTTCCGGCTGTAATGATGCTTTTCCTAAAATTGTACTGTTGGCTTTTGAAAGAATCCAGTTCTTGTGTGGATCCTTTCAGGAAGAAGAGGCTGCGTGTTCCCCTTATGGCTTCCAGGCAAGCCAGATGAGTATTTTCGTCAGGTATTAGGATCTCTAGAGGTATTAGAGAAGGGGGGTAGTTCAGGTTTGCAACACGACTTACAAATCTGTACATCAGAAGCTATTGCTTGTTGTAGCAAGATGATCCCTGAGAAGGAGAAGAATTTTGAAAGTACATTAAGTAGGATCATCATAAAATATATCCATTCTATACTGTCCTTCTGTAGAGACTACCATCACCATTAAACATGCTTAATGAATCTTCATCATATTAAATATAGTATTGACATTGGGGGGTTTGTTGCTCCGGGAAGGCATTTTTTGTGTGAATCCTGTCTACTGGCTGCTACTGCTGAACTGCAGAGTACCTGTTAAGTTCCTTTTCTTTATTAGTTCAGAATTTTGTGTTACTAGCTTTTAGCAGGGTTGGGTTTGTTGGTTTTTTGGTTTTTGTTTTTTTGGTGAGAGGCATTGTCCTGAATCGATGCTTACCTGAATTTGCTAATACCTTAACTACAAAACTAATATTTACTTGATTGTCTCTTTCTTATGTGTTTATTTCTCATACGAATGCAAAGCACTGCTTATTTCTCCGAAGAATTGGTTTTGTTAAAAATAATTGGATATTTTGCCTCGTGTTTAATAGTGCACCATTAATGTGCCCATCGCAGCATCATGAATTATGAATGGCAACTGAAGAAAGTTTTATAGCATACTTGGGACTTCTCTGGAAAGAAACTTCTCGGTTTTGTCACTGTGCCTTCTTTATCTCTCTTTAATTTATGTACACTACTGTTTTTAATAGTCCCGAGAGACTACAGCACACAAAAATTTGCCTCTGTCTTTTGTGAGTTGTTCATAATCAGTCTCACTCTCACAATTTTAAATTTATACATAGTTCAGAATTACCACAGAATTCCTTTGATGAAGACTTGGTTCCAGATGATTGCTTTTCAGTATGTCCTTTGGTGTTTCTATTAATTGTATGGAGGTTTTGGGGTTTTTTTTCTGGGTGGCATGTCTAACTAGCCGATAAACTATGTGAAGATGTGTTTTCAATCACAAGATCTCAAAATGTATGGTTAGAACTGTGTATAAGGTTGCAATAATGAAAGTTTATTCGGTTACATAGCATACTTAATTGTTTCTCATGCTATTCTGTCCCTCGTTTGGATGATTTATGTAACTATAAGGCGCGAATTCTTGTTTGCATACAGAAACCCAAATTTTTCTTTGTACTCTGTTAAAACATTTTTGATGGTAGAGAATTGCTTTTCGAAGATTGTCATCTTTTATTTATCATCTGTTACAAACTACTTCAGTGTGGGGAAAGAAAAAGTGTTAGCTGGGAGCGATAGAAAACCAAGCTTTCAAATACCATTTGTTGACATGTGATGAGTATAGCGTATAACTTTTCATTTCGTGACTCACTCTTTCTTCAAAGGTTGGAAAAAGAAGTCCTTTAGAGTTTGCTCCAACAAGGATGTCTTTTCATCTGCGCAGAAGCCTTATCAGCTTGTTAAAGCCAGAGACTTCTGAGTCAGTAATACTGGATTCTGTTTGTTTCTCCAAGGAAGCGAGTGGTGTGGTTAGTTGAGCACATCTAACGCAAGCTGTAATACTACAGAATAGAAAAATTACACTGGTTTATGGTTGTAGTTCAACTAAACATAAGTCCGTTTTGCCCAGCCAGGTTGTTTTCAACATTGATACAGATATATTCAATGTGTGTGTGTATGTGTGTGCATATGTATATATATCATAGTAGTGTGGGAATTGGGCGGATTAGGTATAGTTTTCTTTCAGTGGCACTGCATATACTTTTTGGATTCTACTTTAACCATAAAGAGCAATTTACTAAAACAAATAGCTTAATATTCAAGATAAAAGTATTTTCTTATGCAGATTAATAGAAACAGATGTATTTAATGGGCCCTGAGGTAATAGGCAGGCATAGGATGCAAAATAAAAAAGAAACTGAGTAAATGAATTACTGGTACATATGTAAGAACCTATGTAATTATGTACATCAGCAACCATTAATTATTGTGGGAGAGCAAAAGCTAGAATCAAGGGTACAATGCTAACCAAAAATGTATCATTCTTTAAGGATTCCCTAAGAATACGCTTGTTTTTTTCCTTTAATTGACAAATATAGAAATGGAAAAAAATGTTGCATTTACATCACATGTGATGCTCTTTCTTTTTTATACTTAAGCTGGTAGGTGGCACTGAAAGCTGTGTTTCTGTAGTCTTTTTTCAATTTCTTGGAGCATTTCTTAGGTATTGAAGGCCTCGGTCTACTTTTTTCTATTACCAGAACATATGCCCAGACAGTAGCTGCCTTTGAGACAAGAGGATATTTCTCTACCCAGTAATTTCAAGCAGTATTTAGAAAGAATAGTTTTACACGGGCACAATTCCAGAATTTATTTAATTCTAAAATAAAGTATGCTTTTTTTTCCCCTCAGCAATTTACAAATAAACTGATTTCCCTAGTTCCAGAGAAGGTCTGATAAGAACATATAACTTTCAATTACCGGCTATGACATTCTGCGTATGCTAGACTATCAGTTTTCATCATCCTGCCTAGGACAGAGCTCCCGGGAAGATAAGTTCGTTACAGACCATTTTTCTCATTGAAGTTTCAGTGCAAAAATATTCAAAGGTTGTGATAAGGAAACTTTTTAAGGAAAGGAAAAAAAAAAAGCTATGTTGTTTTCAGTATAAAGTGATGTTTAATCTGAGGAAATTTATCAGAATCTGCACTTCTTTGTGTTGCAGATAGAAGATTCTGTGCTATTTGATATACATGCAGCATTTCTTAAAGTATTTTCACTCTTTCTCTTCCTTGCAAGAAAATACTAAATCTCAGAGCAAAGCAATTACCCTTGTCTCCGTTTCATATTGCTCTTCTGCTCCGCTTTATTATAGTTGATTAACCTCTCGCTTCCCGGTACCAGCATTGCAGATACCACTGCTGCAGAAACAAAAAATGGAAGGACAAGTGACGTTTAGACAGGAAAACATTTAGACTTCAATAAATGTTGGGCATTAGCCTGAATAAAGTCTATTTTAGTGAACATAACTTAATGGCAAGATCTTTTGGAAAGGAAGAATTAGGTATTTAACATTGTTTCCTTTCATTCCTCATTGAATTGATTGATTATTTAAACTACAGTAAAAGAAAAGATGCATCGTGTGGAAAACTTTATTATGTGTATTGTATACATATGTATGAGACATACTATCTTTTATATGTTAGATATGAAATATATATTCTCCTGACAAACTGATTTCACATGAAAATATGGAAGCATTGTCTTTGCAAGTTGTATAAAGTTTGTAAGAAATGAAACAGAAGCGAGAACTTCAGAAGCATGTGGGAAAAGGGTCAGTGCAGCGTTTCTCCTAACGCAACGGGAGTAACGGCGTGGTGCTTTCCGAGAGGTACAGCGGTCTGTAGTGGGACTGCTACTCTTCATTCTGCATTTCAATGACAGGGTCTTAGGAGACTGGGATTTTCAGAGTCAGCAGTGATCTCCTGCTGATGTAGTCAAAAGAGAAGATAGGATGATTATCTCAGAGAAGAGGATTGAAGCCTTACTTGGATATTCCAAATTCTGAATGAGATAGCTTCGTGAAAGCCTACAAGATGGCTTAAGGCAGAATTAGTATCCTGTCTGTGTTAATGAACAAAAATTGCAGCTAATCAAGGGCCAGATATTTGATTTAGATTTAGACTGAACTGCCTGAGACAAACAGGTACCAATTAGAGCTTGCTGCCACAGAGGGATATAAAAGCATGAAGTTTGCAATAAGTGTTTACTTCTGTTGAAAAGAAAACAAAGAAAAGCTGTTTTGGGCACAAGAAGTGATAATATACTTGATGGTTACGTTGGCATGGGTGGGTCTGAACTGCATTCTTAGCCCGAGATTGATGTTTTGGTGCAGCGAAAGCTTTGCCGCATCGCTGCTCTTAGATTACTGCTTCTAATAAGATCCCACAGCGTTAATCAAAGTGAAGTTGGGCTCGCACGACTAAATTGATCTACATGCTTCTCTGTGTTGGCCCAGTGTACTGCGAATGCATTTGAGGCTGTGGCTTTCCATCGTTTCTGCATATACCGTGTTTATGCTGAATAGCATATGCGTGCATTTTTTAATTTAGTGAACAGCAGTAATTTTATAACACAACTACTTTTCCGTACGTATCAGCAAATACAAATATCGCTATGCATTAAAAGTACTTCCTTCAGTCTGCCAAACAAGGGTGGCAAAGACACAAGTCCATGAGAACAACGTGGTTCTGCATTTGAGTTGAAATCAGTCAGGTATTAATTTCGTAATTCATGGTCACGCTTAGATTCCAGCTGAAGAACTGCCCATGCAGTCCTGCAGGTTTTCTTGCCCTGGCTTGAGAAAATTATGGTCAGCAAATTAAATAGATCAAGACCAGCTGATAAAATTACATTGACCACTTCTCCTTCCACTGGTTCAACCCAAACTTTTAAAGGCAGTCGTAAATTTTGCTGGTTTTGTGATTAGTCAACAATCCTTGTAACAGTTCCTGCGTGTTATGTGGTGTTTGATGTTAACGGTGTGTGTTTCATTTAAGATGAGTATTTCTCTTTGGAAAGTGTAAGATTGAAGCAGGGCTGAGAAAGAAAAGAAATAGCGACTGTAATTTTTATGAGAAAACAATGTACGTGCTACGTAAACGGCCGTGCCTGTGAGGGCTTCTCTATTACAGACCATGAAAAGTTGTTTTGTTTTTTTCGTGTCGCACCTCTCATCCAAAAGCTCCCCTAATATTACAGCTACTGAAAGCGTTAGAGCAACTCTGCAAAGTAAGTATGTGCCGCACTCCTTTAACATATTGACAGACTGAGCCCCAAGGAGAGGAGAGCGAGCAGAGGCCGTACCACAGGCGCCGAGTCTGGCGGCCGGGGCAGAATCCCAGGGTAATGCCCTAAAAAACTCACGCTCTGAGCGAAAAATTCCATTTTTCAAACAGGAAAATAGATTGTTACGTGCTAGTAAAAAAGCAACTTTGTTAGCAGCTAGCATATTGATCAGTTGATAATCTGTAAAAGGGAAAGGCACTTTTTCCCTACTTACCTCAGAACTCACGCGAGACGTTTTCCCCCTCTGGGAGTAGGTAGGAAAACAAGTATGAAATAACCCGGTATGTTTTGAATTACAGGCAACCAAAATACTAATGGTTCAGTTAATGTTGTATTTCTATAGATTACATATTTAAACACCATGAATACTGGAATAAAAAGGGTGCCTTTTCCACTTGCTTACACCCTGAGCAGTACATGAGGGCTTCATCATGCTGTATGTTTGAATTTGAATTGTCCACACTGTGATTTTTTTTTTTCGTTTCTAAACTTTTTTTTGTTCAGTGCGTTCTATCTGTGGAATGTTGGAGGCTCGGGTGGCTTGTGTTTGAAGGAAGGTCTCTGTAGATTCCCCAGTGAGCCATAAATATTTCAGAATAACAGATGGTCTAGCTTTTTTCCAAATTGTATATATTCTATACTACTTTGTTTTAAACTTGAAGCAATCTTTTCCGGGTTCCGTCACACCTGTCCCCCTCCAGTCCTGCAGGATCTGTAGCTGCGGTGATTAAAAACCAGGTTATCTGTTTGCTAGTCCTCGTCGGGATAGAAAGCCAGATGGTACTACTTGGATTAAGAGCTCTTTGTCACTGTCCGGAGAGGATCGTTGTGCTTAAATGTGTTGAATGATTCACCAGCTAAAGGACAGCAAAATGATTTGTCCTCTTCAAAATGGCTCGGAATAGATTTTTGCAATTGATTGGACTCAAATTATTTAAGCTGAAAAGGATTTGCTGCTAGGTCCTCTGTAGCAGACAACTTCATAAAAGCTGCTTGGGTTTCAGGAGCTATTTGTTGTGGCCTGTGTGGCCAACATACAGTAGGTAGCAGAAGAAAGAAAAGGCTGGATTGTTGGGAAATAATGATCGCATCGGTGTCATTATTGTAAAACATAAAGGGGGCATAAGTGATGTAAAGGCATAAATCATCAGAGTTTATAATCTGCATGAACTCAAGATCCGACCCAAAATAATTGCCAGAAACAAGTGAGCCATGTTGTATTTGACCTTCCCATAAAAGAATCTCTAAGAGTGAAAGACTTTGCATTTAGGAAACATTTCAAAGTTCAGGAAATCTCCTAGAAACATATAGGTTCCAGTACAGTCTCTTTTCTCTCTTTTTTTTTTTTTTTAATTACTGTGTTTAACCATAAAAATGTAATAGGAAATACCTCTTTGGGGAAAGATTTCCTAGTAATAAATTTGGGGATTTATGTCATTGGCAATATATAGGTTGTGATTTGTCTGGATACTTGGAACTCTTTCTCTATCTTCTTCATTTTCCCCTTTAGTCTTTTATTTTGCAGCACTACGTGTTGTTACAGTACCTCCTGAATTGTTATTTGAGCTACTGTGCACCATTAGAGCACAACGGAAACCTCTACCGACAAACTAAGCGTTAACAGTAACGGCACAAAAGGCGAAAGACTCATTCTTTGCAGCAGTTTTGCTTTTGTTGCTGCACACCTGGGGGGTGCGACTGTCCCGAGTCCTGTTTCGTCTTAGAAGACGCAAGCTTTGCCGTTCTGGGCTGATGAACGGTATCCCATAAAATGAAGTCTCCACCTGGAGATGAGATTATGGCTTTGATTTCACTGCTTCTCACTTATTAGTCTCCGAGGTCTTAGCTGAGCTTTTGGAAGTAGCAGCGGATCGGTGGGTTTGTATTGCACTGGTTTTCTTGATGGCCAGTAGTAGCAAAGTCAAAGTGTTTAGCAATGACTCCATTTACTACAAGAATCTTTGGAAAAGTGAAAGCAGAAACTGGTGACAGAAGAAATACTGTAATTAGGAGGGTAAGTTCTTGTTGGTGATGACATTATAACCACTCTATGCTTGTTTTTACTCTTGGTGACATTATGAAGCATAATGGGTGCATAATATGCATGTGCAAAAACATTTCCTTCAGTATTATTTTGTCTTTAACATTCATCTTTTGGATGGTAAGGCTTCTTATAAAAATTTAGTGTTTTATATGGTCTCAGGCAATACTATCTATGTTTATCTTTGGGGTTTGTTTTCAATTTTTAATTGACTTTCCAAGAGTTTTACATTGATATTTCATCCTTTGACTAGGTTCAATATTTTTAGATATGGCAAAGTGCAAATAAACCGGACCGTAACGAGAATCACAAATACATGCTGGTGTTCGCTGGCCGAAGAAGGTGGTAGCTGTTTTGTCAGAAGTGGTCTCATGCTAATATTTAAATCAAGCCAGGTGCGTATCAGAGAAAAATATTTATAAAACAGCTGATGCAGTTCAGAACAGGCGTTATATAATGTGCTAGACCTTGCTTCTGGCAAAAAAAAGGTGTGGGTGTTCTGTTCAAGTTTAAAAATGAATGTCTTTACTCAACTGGATTTAATTTTATCCACAGCTGTATATCTTCTAAATGTCACAATTAGGAAAACTGTTTAAAAAAGTAGAAAATGTAACAAAATAAGTCTCCTGCAAATGTACTTAATGGCCGATTGCCTGAAATTTGAAGGTACGTTTTGCAGCGCTTAATGGAAAAGATGTTACAAGATGCAATTCCCAGAAGTCTGCTGAGGGCTTTGTTATTCTGTGCACTGGCTTTGTGTTGCTGAAAAGCTGATAATCGTCACTGCTGCAGGCTTAGAAAGAGTTCAAGTGCTGAAACCAGAATGTTTCCCAAAGCCTAGAGCATGACTTGAAACAGAGAAGGCAGCTGATGGTAGTCTCCATATGGTTCTATGTTTTTTGCAGAGAACCCATTATACTAGTAATGGTCTTTACCAAGGATTTTGAGCTTGCTGGTCTGCATTTTTTGGTGAATTCTGATCGCTTAGCATTATTTGGGGGGTGCAACAGTTCCTGGGAGAAAATTCCCCATAGGGATGGAATTCTCCCCCAAGCAATAGCTAATGCAGGTGTTAAAATGAGCCACCATATCAGGTAGGAACGATGCCGAGACAAAGAGGGGTGTTCTGAAACTGTGATGAAGCAGAGAGTGGTATTATGACAGTTTTCAGCAAAGGAACTATGGCAGTCCCTTGGTTGCTCTAAATAGTACCGGAGTTCTTTGATTTGTTCCCCATTTTCTCGGCGTCAGACAGAATTCAGTGTGCGAAAACGCAAACTCAAAAAATTTACTGGCCAAGAACAAAGAAAGTCGGACGTGTGGATAACTCGGGTTTGACTTAGGAAGGCAAGGGAGTGGGAAGGATGGCGTTTCTGACAGAAGCACATTACCAGAATATTTCTCTTAAAAAATGAAAATCCCGACACGGTTAACGCTGCCACGTCACAGGGCTAGCTCTGGGGAAAACTTTCTGAGATGGATGAACCAGTTTGCACTTACCGCAAGTACTGCGGCAAATTTAAACACTCAAAATGAAGCACAGAGTGATTTTTTTTCTTTTTCCCCGTTTGATTTTGAAGGTTGTATGTGTGTTTAACACACGAGTGCAAGGCGTGGACTGGAGCAGAAAGGGGAATTTTTGGACTGCTGAGTTCTCCTCACATTTCTTCTATAGTATCGACATTTTGGGGGGCAAGAGGGATCCCGTCTCAGTCAGCTGCTTGCATCCACGCTTAAGTATAGGGCATGAGATACTCTGCTCTCTTACCAGGTACTTCAAAGTGTTTCTGAAGGTTTTCTAGTTAAGGGAGTAATTACGGCTTGGAGTTAGTGTTGCAGAAAGGTCTGTTGCGCTGCTGAGGAGTAAACGGTGTATTAAAGCATGGGAAAGCAAGTGGATTCAGTGAATTACCTGCAGGAGTTTCTTTAACAAGTTTGGCTCCCCCGTGAAGAGAGGCAAGGTGGTGGGCTTCCCCGCAGTCCTGGCAGGGGACCAGGGAGCAGGCTCTGGCGTTTCGGTGCAGGGAGGAGGACTAAGACGCTTCAGTATGAGTTTCCTGCTTGAAAACCATGCCTTTGTATTTTGGTTTCTTCACTGCTGCCTGCTGGGATAGATTTGCTGCTCAAACAACAAGAGCAAAAAAGAGCATGGGAGCTTCCAAAGATACTGCCACATGTTCCTGCACAAAGGCTTTGTGATAAGACGTATACTTTGTTAGAATATGATGTCCTAACGAAGTTTGGCAAAGCATGAATGTGTTTGCTTTCTGAGTAATTTGCCCTAATGCCTTTGAACCCTTCTGACAAACAACAGTAATATTGTTAAAAGGCTCTGGCAGAAAGCTGCTCCGTTGCTCTCCATCAGATGTCTACACAGATTGTTGCTTTCTGCAAGCATTATTTCAAAGGGGTGCATGCTACTTGGTTTTTGCCATCCTTTCCCCTTGAGCTGATGCCTGGTTTCACTCTTTTCTATGTTTTCTAGTAAGTTCATTTCTCATTAAATAGATTGCTCCATCCGAGGATTTTTAGTTCCAGTTTACATTGGAACCTTGGTGTTAGGAACTTTGGTCGAGTCGAGCATTTGGTGGGAATCCTTCTTGCATCTGTTTATTTTTATAACTACATGAAGAAGTCATGGCAATGTATATGCACCTTCCTGTCACAGGGTAACGAACGCCCTGGAAGAGATGCAGAAAATCAATGACAGCTAATTGTGGGGAGGCTAGTCTTGCGTGGAAATTTCTGAACCATCATTGGTGTCAATTAAAGGCAGTGACTGCTCGGTGTTGTGGGAACCGAATGTCAGAGGCAGTTGCAAGGTCATTCTCGGTATGGTCAGCTCGCATCTGAACCTGCCCATAGCTAAGAAGTAACGTGTGCGCATATTATGTTTTATTACCATAATGTATAATTTTTAACACGAGCGGAAGCCTTTGTTCATTAGTCATCTCATATTTGAAGTTCAGGCTGTCTGAATGTAAGATTAAATATTTCATCTCTCCTCTTTGCCAATTGCTGGCAAAAATGTTGTTGTCCGGGGACATTTTGTAGTTCAGGTTTCGTTCCGTTCTGTACAAATATATAACCACATAACCAAAAGCGACAATGAATTTCACTGTTTTGTGTGTGCGTCCATCCAGCATGTATTGATACTTGTTACGCGTTGTAGCACCTGAGCCTTTTCCAAGGAGCTGCATGATCCCATCCTGGAGCATTCATCAGGCAAGGAAAAATTATACAGCCATTTTAAATCTACCTCGTGGTAATTAGCACAAAAGAGAACCCTGCACGGATCAATAATCCTTAAAAGGGGGCTGGGGAGATCTTGCTCTCCCTGATTATAACCGGCACGGCTGTGAAGGGTAACTGGGTAGAAATCAATAGGGTGCTATGGGCAGCTGATGTGTGCTGCAGTACTGGCGATAGCTGGAAACCCCAAAGGGGAAAATTTTGCCTAGATGTTACAATTCTTTGAGGATCACTCTGTTTCTGAGGAATTTTGGGCTTAATTTTTCAAATAGATGCCCAGCTCTGCTTACGGTTTGCATGTGCATTGCGATATATTCTATGGGGCTCTGTCACCTGCAGACGGGCAGTCTGTCTCCATTAGCTCCGTTACCTCTAGCTGTTTCTGAAGCATTTGAAAACTGCTAATTATTTCTCAGCTAATTTTGTGGGGGGTTTGGTTTGGTTTGGTTTGATTTTTTTTTTTTAATTCTGCAGAGGGTCTCTTCTGGGATAATGGGTGGATTCCAAAATGCAATCCTCAAAATTATTTGTATCCTACTGAGTACAATCATGATAACTAACACAATCCTAGAGGGAATGTCCTTATGCTCAGTTTTGGTGGGGTTTGTGTTTGTTTGTTTACTTTGGTTTTTTGGTTTGTTTGTTGTTTGTTTTTTTTTTTTTCCAGTGATTCTAGCTAGAAAAACCCCAACCCCAAACCAAAACAATAATAAAAACCCAAAACAAGATCAGACCTGACATAGAGAAGAGCTGAAGTGATCTAGCATCAGAGATTGTCCTTTTTGGATACGTTAGAGCTCCTCTGAAATCAAACCCAGGGGATGTATCGATTCAAAGCAGGCTGATCACTGTGGTTACCTACATGAACGTGAAATACCATGCGAATCACAGGAATGAAACGGTCAGGAAATCTTTACCCGTACATCGTCGCCTTGTTTTGTAACTCTCAAATAGACGCAACTTGGATTAATCCTCTTTTTGCGTTAGAAACTCGGAAGGCATTAGCAACATTCTGACATTTAGCACTTTATGTAAACACAGCGAGACCCAGAGCAGTAAGGGGCGGCGGGGGGGGGAAAAGAAAACATTTGAAGGCACGCAGCTGGGTAATTCAATAACCCTCAGATGGAGAGGCATTGCAGGCACTGGGACTTGAACTTTCCGTGCTGGGCTGGCTGGCGGTATGCTGGGAAGTGGTGTGTGTCCCCCCCCCAGCACCATTGACATGCATAGCTGGCCTGGTAGGTGTAAAAATAGACTGGCAGCGCCTGAATTGGAAATGGTGACCGACTGCTGCCCGCAGTTGCCGGGGTCTCGGGTTCTGCGTGAGGCAGGACGGCTCGGGGAAAGGAGCCCGGTGCGAGGGGCCGGGGAGCGGAGCACGGGCGGGATCTTCCTGCTGGATCGTCGGCAGTCCTTCGGGAGCACGGGGCAGCCTCTGCGGCGCAAGTCCAGAAGAACTGATATGGGCAATGCACCGCTTTGCCAGGCTTGTCATTCCGATAAGGGTTTAAGAAGCCAAGGGAACATACAGGATTTGGACAAAATCCCTGACTATTACGGATGCAACAGTGAAGAAAGTAGAGATCCTGAAGCCCTGGTAAGTCTTGGCTGAAGAAAACAGGAATCGAAGGGAAAAATTAAGATCAGGGCTGTGCATGTTGAATTTGAAAAGGATCTCTTTGCTCAGCCTGAATCTTGCTTGATAGCTTGCAGTATTAAAAGATCTGCTAAATGCGTCCATGTTCGAGCTTTGCTTTTGCTATTGTGACCAACTGTAATTAAAAAGCAGCTGTCGCTGAGCTGTGCAGCCACTTAAACATCTTGCTGGCTACCAAAAGGGTTAGCGATATGGAGAGAGAATGCCGTCAGTGAAACGAGCCCTTCAAATGAATGGATGTAATCAATTATTCTAGTTTACCCGACTGCTATAAATGATCCTGCATCGATCGTTCTCAGAACGTGAACTTGGTAACTTTTTTTTAAGCTGTTGTCTGCCAGCAGATGACATTCTTTGCTGTGTTTGCGGTAGAGACAGAGCCCCGCGGAGCGTTCTGCGGATGAGGGTCACGGTGAGTGGGACCAGGCGCAGGCGAGGGGGTGCCGCCGGCGGCTGCGGGACTTGCGAGCAGGAGGTGATTGTAACTGCAGTGTCAGCATTTGCTCTGCAAACCAGGAGAAAATCATTGAGATGAATACTTGTATAATGCCTACGGCAAATTAAGTGCCCTTTTTTCCTTTTTTTTTCCTTCCTTTGCTGTGGAAATTTGTTATCAAATGTTTTTTTCATTCAAAAATGGTAATGAAAGGAGGTAGTGTTAAAACTTCTGGCAGAACAGGAAGATCAGAAAACCCTTTGTGTCGATATATCCAAATACTAAGTTCTCCCATATTGATCTAAAATAAAGTTGTTCTCGGGTCAATGTTATGCTTTGCACTTGTGCGAATTACTGCAGTGCATTATAGGAAACGTCGTTGGGTGGGTTGCAGCGTTGGTGAGGAAGGGGCCAGAGGCACTCCCGGCAGCAGCTCACCAGAAGTTCTGCTTTGTCCTACAGAATAATTTTGACGCTGTCTTGGTTTTCTGATCGGAAGTTTTTTTGGCTGAACTTTTCTGACCGGTTCTACTGCTTATTTCACTGGCAACGCAGTTGGACCAGTTCTTCAGAAATAAAACTTTCTTTGAGCTAAACCATGAAATGAAACTATTCCTTTGAGCTTTCAGATGATTGTTTTTCACCCCCCAAGCAGTTTTTGGTTGAATTAACAAACAAGCTGCAGCGTTTCTGATGGGAAACGCGAAGTCAGGGGGAGGGACGATGCAAGCACAGGACGTCCCGGGGCAGGGGGGGGAGGACAGCCCTGCTTCCATTGATGAATATGTGGATTTCCGCAGGCGTTATAGTATTTCCCTTAAGGTGAGTGGCCTGAAGCTGCTAGCAAATGTATGGAAGTTCCTCGTGAGACAAATCAGCAAACTCTGGAATGGTTCTTTCCCTCTGAACGACCAAGCTGCCCTTCTGCGTCAGGTCAGGTCTTTGGGGAGGAGCGAGCAAAAGGGAGCAGCGTCTCATCTTTGAGTTGTTGGTTGGGTGGTTTTTTTTTTCCTTTCTCCCCCCGGATACTTTTCCATCATCCTTCAGAGCTTTTTGTAGCAGGCAAGAGATCAGGCACTTTGGTAATGTCTTTGATACATTTAATCATAAGACTTTGGCTTTATATGGCTCTGGTAGGGACTGACAGAGTTGCTCTAGAATATCTGTCTCGATTCAGGCGTTGCAGTGCTTGGAAAGGAAAATTGCTGTATTTCCCTGAGAAGGTTTACAGTCTCTCATTATATTTATTATTATGACTCCTTACAAAAAGGTTAAAAAAAAAATTTTAAAAGGTGTCTGTAAATTAGAAATGTCAGCGACATTTTGTCCTGAAAAGAGAAATTTTAGATTGTTTTTTTCCCCAAACAGGAATATAGTATCCGGCACAATACTTTATTGGTTATACATTTCCTATGCCTTTACACAGCTGTAGCCACGCTCGCTGTCTCGGTTTATGAAAAAACACGCAATGTCAAGCTGAATATGATGACTCCATGAATTTTGTACCAGATACAAGGTTCAGCGTCATTCAGTTGGTATTCAGCCAACTCAAATGGCAAAATTGCTGTGCATAATCTAATCTTTTCTAAACTAAAATCAAATACAGTCTGCTGCTTCAGGCCTGTCTTGCTGAAGAAATCAGGATTGTGTTGGTTTGACTATCCTGAATTGTCTATATGATGCCAAATAACTTTGTCAAATGGGGAGTCAAATTTTGATGCTGAGTTCATATTTGAAACAACATCAGCATTTAAAAAAAAACCACAACCAAATTATTTCATAATCACATATTATAGATTTAATTCTTTTTTTTTTCCTTTGATGTGCTGAAACAAAGACATCTCAGATGGCAAAACACTGGGGTTTGTTGCATTCACTGTACCTTAGCCTCCCTCTTTACTTGGATACTTAATTACCTTCATATTTGCTCTTGAAAGTGTAGGATCCAGCCTTGCTTCATGGTGCTGGACCAGGTTGTGTTTCAGACCACGTAGGACAGACTGTTCTCTGGGTTTCAGGGTCCTTCTGAACTCGCACAGCATCATTCGGGGGAGTTATCTCTCCCTGCTCAAGGTAGTGGCTTTGGCAACGTGGACTTGTGCGTCACTGCAGGAGGCAGCGGGAGAGTCAATATAGGGAGCTGGCTGTGAAGCAGCGCTGCCGAGAAGTGATAAAGAATTTGCAAAAACTTGGGAAATAGCTGCGTTGGCAGAGCGTAGGGCTGGTGGTGCAGCCGATGCTGCTTGCTTCTGTTGTTACAGCAAATGTGAGCGAGTGCCTGGGGATGAAACCGGAAAGTTTTAAATATTTAAGTAAGCCATAGCCGTGCATTACAGTCTTCTAGAACAGGGGCTGACGGACAGTGCAAAACGTGTTCTAGGTATTTTAGGCGTTTCCCTTGAAGTGAGAGAAACTGCTTTTAAGAAATATCCCTCTTAATTATTACTATTACTTGCTGCCGTGGGAAGCCCGTGTGGCCTGCTTGAATTAGAGGGGTAGCTTTCCTGCAGGTGAAGTTGGACGAAACTGGTTCCTCTCTGCTGCCCAGAGCTGAACTGATTGAAATTTAGGCCCAGGATCACAGGAGTTGTCCCTTACAGGTAGGGCTCAGCTGGGAATTGAGGGGAGACAATGAGAGACCAATGTCACAACCAATGTACAAACAGCAAATGTCACGGTTAATGAAGAGAAGGGGGTTGCGTGGTTTACATATGCTCCAGGTGTAACTCCCCAGTTGGCTGGGGATTAATTCATGTGAAGAGAGAAAAGGAAATTATCCGTGCTGGGTACGATCCTATTTGCATGAAAAAACTCGCCTAAATGGAATCTGGTTTCTTTCCACAATGGACAATGTTAAAAATTCTTTGTTTACTAGTTCGGTATCTGTTTTACCTTTCTGTACAAGTAAGGTCTTTACGATGAGTCTTGCTGGCAGAACTGGCATTGAATTAGAAACTGCTGCATTTCAGTAACGCCCATTTTGTTTGCATCTATTTTAGTCCATCTTAGAGGAACATGAAATCATTTTTTTCTGTTTATGGTACCAGTAAGTTTGAATCAATGGGCAATCGGTTAATGGTGTTTGGGGAAGTAAAGCTGTTTGATTCTCTAGCTCTGATGGTGTTAGCGCATTTCTTTTATTAAAAAATGTCCCTTTGATGGTAAGACAAGGGATGGAAAGGGATGAAAAATGAACGAGAGCGATAGAATTATCTGTCAACAGTCTGTCATAAACTTCATTGACAGGCTAGATTTTTGTTAAGGCTAGTTATTATTCTGCTAGATATGCTTGGAATGGCATCCTAATTCTTTCTAGAGGTGTTCTAGCATTGTTACCTCTCTACTTAAGAACATCATTAGCAATGGAAACTTGCCATGGAAACCATTTAATTGCCTGCCAAGTTCTAAAGTTGTTACTGACACCTCAAAACCTCAATATATGGTGTCCAGGTGATCCTAAAGATTTCTCCTTCCTTTAATATTATTCAGTTCCTTTAGTGGAAATCTTGGTTCCATATCAGTGTTTAAGAGACTTCAGTAAATGTGTGTGTCACGTAGGAGAACTGAGACTGATTCTGTGGTTCATTTCAGCGCATCCCGAATCCTGGTTGTTTTGGGAAACGACTAAATGATACTTTCACTCAAATTCCAGCACAGGAGACTTTCCCATTAAACAATAGGATTATCCATTTCTATTTTTAGAGTAGTTTAATAGTCTTAGTAAAAGACATGAAGATCTTTCTAGTTTTGAGGATTACTCAGACTGTGGTGAAAGCTTTCATTCTTTAAACCCAAATCCTTCGGTTTGATTTGTTGTCTTTTGAGGTTTTTTTGGTTTTTTTTCTTTCTTCCTTTTTAAAAAATCCAGGCTATGTTTTCCAGGCACTTTTGAGATTCTATTTTCTAGATTCACACTGATGAGTATAATTCTGACTTGCACACATTGTTTCCAAGCTGGGACTTATACCAAAATATTTGGTACATGAATAGCCCAGTGGGACATCGGGGATTACACGTGCCTGAAGTTCAGCTCTCACTGAAGTGTCGTTCTGGGTTAGAACCCTGTAACCAGTGTTACTTTATATTTGAAAATCAGTATGGGTTAAAATAACTTCTGTCATTTCAAATGCTGTATTTGGAAGGAACATAAAGCTGGGCAAAAGACTTGTATTCTATTCTTTTTCGTAGAAAACTATGCAGTTTTGCCTCAGTTCTCACAAATCCTTCATTGACATAGGAGAAATCAGCTGGCAGCGAGTCCAGTATGTCAAATTAATGAACGTAGTGGGAGGACTCCTACAGATGTCTGTGGCAGCTAAGTATCACAAAGGGTTTATAGAAGACATTTGCTGCTTGGCTCAAGTCGGGGTTGATTTTACATTCGTTTTCTCTTCCTCTTTTGCTGCTGCTGTATTTGCTAATATTGGCCCAAACTCAGGAACACAGTTAAGCGTGTATTGAAATCCATCCTTTAGCAAATAACTTAAACCTGTTTAATTTGAGATCAATTGGACCTGAAGATATGGTAAAAGTTAGGCATGTGCTGAAGTGTTTTGCCAAACGTAGGCCTTTATCTTCTTTATTCTTCTCCTGGTTAAAAACAAAGCAAAACTGAGTAAACCTTTGTACGTTCTAGTGGAAAGAAAAGAGTGACTGGGATGGCTGGTATTCTGCAAGCTCTGGAATTTCAAGGAGGAGTTTGCAAAAGAGTCAAAGGTGTCAAAATATAACCACCAGCATAAAATGAAAGGCATCCTTTTTGAATAATTGGCAATTTTCCCATCAATATCAAAAGATAGAATAGTTGAAGGCTGGCTTTTCCGTAAGGGTCCATGAGCATGTAATAACTTTCAGTTATGTCTGGAGCAATCTTGTAGCAGGAACTGGTATTCAGGTAAAGCTGTTAGCTAGGCATAGTTTTCTCCTCCTTGTGTTACTCAAAAATTTGTGTTTGTTGGGGTAGTGTAACAGCAATAAGAAACTTTCTAAATATCAAATGTAGCTTTCTGAGAACAGTCTTCGTAGTATAAAACTACTACAAAACTGTCATATGCAAATATTAAAATTACTGGAGGAAGTCTTTCAATTCAACAGTTACTGACAATATGTTGGAATTATAATACACTTATTATTTTATAATAAATGCATAACTGATAATGCATTCCTCAACCTAGTTTTATTTTCTTAGCTTGTTTTTCGCAATAGTTATTTCCATCTCCAGTCATACCGCTGAAATTCATTTCCCAAGGACGCTCTCAGGCTTGAATACTGTTTCACACTGTATCTCCTTTGGGTTGCAACCTCTCTGTCTAACATGAGAAAGCTTTTACCTGTATGTATAATAAACGCAAACAACACTAGTCTTCCCACCTACTTTGGCACTGTATAATTTTGGCTCCTACCCATCCCTTAGTAGATATAATGAGAGAGCACTGGTTCTCAGGAACACAGGACATGCTGGAGGGGTCACTTTGAATCCAGTCAACTCTATCACAGGTTGCCGTGTCAGGCAATCTTTTTCTGTGTTTAAATATGTGCAAACTAGTTTTGATTTGAAATCACTGCATGTTTTAATCCTGGGTCATAGGCAGTGTATCGCACAAAAGCTTTTTCTTTTCTTGTAGCTATTTCACCGTCTTGTTATTGCACGGTACTTTTTGCTGTAAATAGCAATAGTCTTGATGCCAAAGTATGGGTCTGTGTCCATACTGTATGCAACGTCATGGGGAGGGCAGCTCCAGCCACAGGACCAGCTCAGTGCTGGTAGAAGTGGTGCCAACTTCTCCATATCCGTCATGACATTCTGTGGTTAATTGGCCTAAATACTCAAAGCGCCTTAAATTATTCAGGTGCATAATATGTACTTAAAAGAATATTTTTATTTTTCTGATTTATAACCATCATCATCAACCTAGAGAGACAGACCCCTGAGACTAAAATAATTAATTGCTAGGTGCTATTAGCTCCGTCTTGGCAGAGAATATTGCTAGTGATCTCTTGTCTCTGAAAGCTTGTCTGCCTCTTCACACTTCACAGTTCCTATGTTTCAGCTTCTCATTTCTTAAAAAAATGTTAGTTTATTGTGAGGTCAGTTGTGTCTTTCTCCTGGATAAGAAGATGCTTTAGATTATGCGAAAGAGATGTTTATTTAGTTAAGACTGCTATTTTGGAATTGTGGGCTTTTCAGTTCAACTGTTAATTAACCAATTCTATACAACCAAAGGTATATAGCAGGATGGATTAGGTCTGAAATGCCTGTACATACTTGAATGGGAAAAGCTGCGTGAGAAAAATACTTTTTTTGAAATTGAAATAAGAAAATTGGGCACGTTGTTCATCCAGCAGTTTAGATACCGAAATTTCTTTAAGATCTGCAACTTAATCTATCTTCCTTCATGTCTTCCAGTAAATTATCGGGAGGAAAACATACATTTTTATAAGCAAAGGAAGTGGCTTTGCAAGTAAAGCCCTGTTGTATTTCTTTTCTTTCAGAAGATCAATGTTATTTCATTGAAGGCTGGAAAAATATGTTTCCATCATAGCTGTTGTTATCTCATTGAACTCATTTACCAGTGTTGGATTACTGAGCCTGTGCCATTGCAAGTGCAAGATGTAGCTCACGTTCTGGCACGCGTGTCAGAACCGCAGGCTGAGACTCTGCTGGGGTAGTTTAATTTAAAAAAAAAAAAAAAAATAAAATCCTTTGCCTTCTTGCAGTCAGAGCTGCATCTTAGGCTTGCGGTTCACAATATCACCGTTGGTCTGTTGTGATGCCCGCTGGAGATCAGCAGCACTTTCAGCTCAATTAAAAAAAAAAAAAAAAAGATAAAATGTGAGGCGCTGAAAAACTAGCTGGCAAGGTTTACAGAAACGGTTCCGCGAGGAAGCAGCATTCCTTTGCAAGTCCCATCTTTTACATTTGAATGCTGGTATGGAAAAAGCTACCGCACTGGCAAAAAATACCTATGTGACAAATAAGTTGGGTAGCAGTAACACCTCATCTGTGCTGCTTTTAGAGTTGCCCCCAATTAAACGGTGGCTGGTTTGAACAGATGGTTTCTGAAATCGGAGAATAACCAAGCCAACTGGGGCAAAATGTAGTGGTTATCTCAAGGGTGGGAGCATAAACTGACACTCTAGAAGGTAAGGCAGAGTAAAAACGGAATGTGTTTACATATCTGTCATGTTTCCCCCTGCATCTTCTAAGTACTGACAAACATCAAGAAGCCATGAAAACCTGAGTTTAGATTGTGCAGCTTTGCTTCTGCGGTGAGCTGGATTCGCAACTCCAGGTATTACCTGAATATATTCACATGATGAGCCACCAGTCAATTAAGAGCTTTTTAATGAAGAAGAGTTAACGAGCCATCAGCATTTTACTAATTATAGAAACAGCTGTTGGACAAACATTGTCTCACAACTCTGAAGTTTGTAAATGGCATTAACGCTGTCAGGTAACGCTGAAGATGCCATCCCAACAAATTCTGTCTTAATGCTGGTTTTATGTGCAATAATAATACAGGATTCAATTTAACATGGAAGTTATTATAACCGCTGGTGATTTGAGTTTCTTGATTTATATAAAGCATACAAGCTAATAGCAAGTTTTGCTCACCTCCTGATCAAGGCCAGCCTCTTCAAAACTTATAGCTAAATAAATTTTCTCCATAAAATCAAAGCAGCATGTCCCAGAGTTGATGCTTGAAAGGTAAGTTTAAAAGGGTTATTAGTATTCAGATACACACTTTGATACACACACAAACCAAAACCGTTAAATTAAGGTGCAAAACTACTGTTTGGTCGTTATACATCAGCTTTGAATTCTGTTTTTGCTGTCATTCAATTAATAAACTATATTTAACAGATGAGAATTGTTCCGTAGGCCTTGTTGCTAGGCTCCATTCTCCCACAGAGATGTTTGTGAATATGGACAGGCTGGGGTCATTCACCTTGTTTGGAGGGAGGGGAAAAAAAAGCCAACCTGCCGGAATGATTTTACTATAGCCATGATTTCAAACAAGTATATGGATGGCTTGGATAATGTTATTATGAAAGCCATCTTTGAAAACTGAAGCCTCCTCCTCCCCTAGTCTTTCCTTCTTTAAGCATGAATCTGGTTTTCAGCAGCAAAATCTGAATATGTGGAGAAATTCCTGTGAGTTTGGTACAGCATGTGATTTCAACATTAGGCATCACGATGTATTTTTGCACATCTCTATAAAATGCCTTTGAGAAAGAGGCGCAAGCTACGTGCCATAAGTGGTGCGGTGTGCTGTGAGACAGGAAAGGCAACCGGCGCGAGGACGGAGGAACCAGAAGGGAAGGTTTCCGACTCGTTCAATAACATACTGATTTCCATATATGATTTAATTACTGAGATTCCCTGAGCTATATGTTTCAAATTCAGGCAGAATTCTGGCATTGCAATTAGCAAGAAAGAAGTTGAATCCACAGCCTCTCCGTCATTTTTTTAAAAAAATAATATATTCACTCGATCATTTCTTCATTTTCTTGCACAATGTCTGACAACTAGGTACTTAAAAAGAACATGTTTGCATTCTGCTCTGAGTGTACTTAAGGTTATAGCAATTTTTTTCACATTGTGGTTTATTTGTTTATAGTGCTCTGAAAATTCTTATTTCTGGCTGAAATTATTTACCCTCAGTCAAAAGTTAAAGAAGAAAAGTTGAGTTAAAAGATAGGAGCTTTTTATAAGATTCGATAACACCAAATATTCCTCACAAATCTATGACATGTATTAGAATTGCATTGCAAACAGAGCTTTGGAAAAAAGCGGTGATCAAAGACTTGTAGTACTCTCTCACTGCATATGTATTGGAGGTTGTTTGGTTTTTTTTTTTTGACAGTGACAGTTGTCCTTCTCTTTGATCAATATTTGGTATCTGTAGAACTGCACGCAAATAGTCCAGATTTAATCACGATCGCAATGAAAAGAAAAATTCTCTATAGAGCAGTCAAATGTTAATGTTAGCCACTGGTAGTGGTGCGTGTTTCATAGAGCAGTTTGGATATCTGAAAGGAATACGCTGGAAAAAGCTTGTTAAGTCCACAGATTGCGAGGTTGTCCCATACTATGACATGTCAGCTAAGTATTTTTCATTCCTTCGTACCTCATTATAATAGCAGGTTAATAACATATTGAGTAGATTGCTACATGCAGACAGCGATCCTGAATTCCGACTGCCGGGAACTGTGGGTGGCACGTTAGAGACTCTGCACATTAACGTGTCAAGGTTGGAGTTTCCCAGATTGCAAGCCTCTCATGTTCCTGTGGTTGCTGGTAGCTAATTAAGGCATGCTCTTCTCTTGTAAACCTTTCTTTTCCTTATTGGTAGAGTGCGTGCTTTTGAGCATGATCTACATAAATGTGTAAAACTCCTAAAAAAACCAAAATCTCAGGGGTGTGTGCATAGAAGGAGATAACGTGATAAGTATCCTGTGGTGCAAAGGACTCTGGCTCCATGTTTTTGTCTTCTTGTGAAGAAAGTATCTTCAAATGGCAGTTTGTTGACAGTTTGTCTTCACCAGTCGACAAACTAGGAAAGACCAATATGCCAGCCTCTGTGCCACGCAAATGCGTCATGAATTCAATTGAAAATCTACATGCAAGGAAACAAAGTATTGATTGATGAAATAGTTATGAGATTACTGAATCAATTGGAAAAGCCCACAGATCAAAAAATCCCGGTTTCCTACAGAAAACTGCTGCTGTTGACTACTGAGACAATTTTGTCAAAATGGGTTTGAATTTGTAACGTGCTCAAGTGAGTACATTGCTGAGGCAGTACTGACAAAAAGGCTTTTTAAAGACCTTAAAAGAATGGGAAAAAAAACAAACTACTGATGATCTGCTGAAAAACTAGAGCTGACAAACCAGGGGAGAAAATACAGATCTGAGCACTGCTAACATTTAGGGCTTCTAGGCTTTAAAACACAGTGCTGAATCTTTTTGAGTATTTCATGGAAGCACTTTGCAAGGTATTTGCATGAGAATTTCTATATGAAGCTTCATGGCTTTTATTTGTGTGTTCAAGTTTGATGTAAGTAAGAACATCATGCAAGTCTGTGAGAAACTATTTTGAAAGAGGAGAGGCCAGAAGAGATGGGTACAGTCATATTATTCTGTTGAGAGATCAGTACATGTCACAGTAAGAAAATTCATAAAAACCAAACATCCTGTAGGCTCGGATTTTCAAAGGCACCTAGATGAAGCGTCAAGATCTCATTGTGCTTCTCTGGGATTTTAGCAGTTTTGTTCCTCTTCTGTTCATGGTCAAGCACTGTTATCTCAGAGTGAGAACATAGGCGGCAAGAGGCGCTTTTGGAATCAAAGTGCCTGTACAGGGAGTTAATAATGAAGAGTTAATTCATAATAACTCTTCATGTAGACAAGAAGTTCATATTCTGCATTGTGATCGATGTTCAGGTGTACGTCATGTGCCTTGGAGTGGTGTGTGTTGCAGTAATTTAATTTTGAGATAACAAAAGTATGAATCAAATGAAATCTATTTTGAAAGCGCTGGTTGTATCTTCTTAGTCAGAAACGCAGGGAATACAGTCGTGCGGTCTTGGCTACAGTCTGAGCTTCCAGCAATAATTGAGACTTTAACATTTTTAGCCTTTCATATTACTCTGCGTGAAAGAAAAACAAGCGATGATTGATTCATCCCTAATAAAACAGAAGTTGTAGATGTTGGTTTGTTGTGTCATTCTCACTTAACCTTTTAAAAGTATAAAAGCAGATGATTGCAGTTTTGGCGTGATAAATTATTGTAAAAGTAGTAAAGCATGAACAAAAATGGGGAAAAAGGAGGTAAAATGTGTGTCCTATTGAGGGCAAAGATGCTTTTCCCATTGATTTCAAGAGTGTCTGGATTTACCCCTCGTGCTCACATATTTGTTCTCGGTTGATGTTTGTACCAAGACAGTTGATTTTTCAAGGATGTTTAAACATGGAAATACAATTTGGCGCCTTTATGCGCGCATACGCATGACAGGAGACGGTGCCGTGCTAACAGCTGTCCGTCCATCTTCCAAGGGATCTCTTTCGAGTGCCTGTCAGAATCTGCTCCTGCGTCAAGGCTCCTCCAAAGGCTTGCCTGGCTGAAGCCCGAAGCTGTTCCGTCAGGGAGAGTTCTGCCTGCCTTCCCCTCCACCCTGCTGTGTCTTTAGAAAGATGCTCTGTTTTCTTACCAGCAAAAGATGTGGAGAATGTGCTGAAGTTTGCTGAAAGGAATTTAAAAGGAAATATTTTTGTCTTGGCATGTGGCGCGGTTGTAAGAAGAATCATTTTGATGACATCCATCTGCGGCAGATTAAAATAGGTTGGAATCGGGGATTGTGAAGGGAGTTCGTATGGCGCGATAAGTAGGGTGACTGAAATAAATGCATTGAAATGGGCTGGGTGACTGAAATTGCTTTGTCGATTAGCATTAATAAGCTGGAAGTGGGAGGCTTTTAGGATATTCTCACGATGTAAAAGAATGGTTTTCAGCCGGTGTTTCTGACAGGGAGGTGAGATCAGATGAGAAACAGGCTCCGTCGGAGGTGTTTCAGTGGAACGCCAAGTACTAGCCCAAGGGCTGCGTGCCCTCCTGTGCCTCCCTAATCACATCCCCACAAAACAGGCTTTTACAGTTATTTATCTGCTTTTTGAAACTCACTCCTACTTTATTTATTTAACTCCGAAAATTGGTGCTGTTCTGTGCGCGTTCCCAAACGCTTATTCTGTGTAATTATTTACTTCTGTTGCACGACTTTCTTTTCTCTCCGGTATCTGCGGTTGCTTTAGTAGCCGATTTACCCCTGTGTAGGTTCACACGTGGGTGAACACCAAAGTACGTCCCGGTTTCCAATCGCCAGTGTAATTTCATGTCATAATCGTAGATAAAGGCAAGAGGGCTGACGCATTTCACGCTCCCTTGCTTAACAGTACATCCCACAACCTAACTGGAAAAATGAAAACATTATTTTCTTTAATTTGTAAATGCCAATGGGGCTTTAAATGCGAACGTATGAGCGCAGGCAGTTTAGGAGCGAGCGTGTTGACAGCATTATCCTGGATTTAGATACTCAGGCTTGAGTACTTCATGCGCTTTCTTTGATAGTCGGCTACTCTTGCGGTGTTGCCCCGTTTGTGGGACCTTTTATTTTCCCTTGAGCATGCCCCACTTCTGTGTCATGGATGGTAAAATACAGCCAGAGGACTTCTTTGCTCTTGGATATTGTTTCTTCTCCGGTGTGTACCTCCGTGTTAAGCTGGTGTGTGTGCATGAATATGTAGGCATGTAAGTTCTTATGCCAAGTACAAATCTAAAGCCCAGTGTATGTTTTCTTATGTAGCATAGCCAATAACAGGATTGGTTAATTATTTTCCAGAGTTTTGAGTGTACATATATATAATAAAAACCCCAGAAAACTGTGGCTAGCAAGTTGATGCATTTTTCTTGTTGCTAATATCAGTTACTATGATTTCTGTTTTTTTTTTCTTTGGCTCTTGTTAAATTTTGAACTTGAGCAATTATTGCACTATTTTGCTCACTCTGATGGGTCTGCAGTTCTTTTGGGCCAGTATTGCCTTGTTTAAGTGTGCGTATGCTAGTTAACGCAGATATCATGCATAATCAGTTTTCTTTGTTCTCCTGCAGCGTAAAATGCAGAAACCTTTCACCCGTGATGAAGTTGTGCTCTCTTTCAAGCAGGAGCTAACTAGAGATTTTTTTTCTTCTCCTCTTTTTACAGTCTGACAGCAATGCAAGCTTTCTCCGAGCTGCCCGAGCTGGCAATCTGGACAAAGTAGTGGAATACCTGAAAAGTGGGATAGACATTAACACGTGTAATCAGGTAAGAGATTGGAAGGGCAGAAGTTGGCAAGGGTGAGTTGCGAGAAACCCCCCTCAAAAGGTAGTTCTTTCAGGCTAGATTATTTCATACAGGTGTTTTGATTCACCTCAAGCAATGTTTTCAGTCTTGTTCTTCAGTGGTATCTTTCTATAGGAAGCTGATAACGTCTATAGAATGGTGCTGCTTTTGGTAAAGCTTTGTGTAAGCTTTTTTGGGCTCCTCTTTCTTGCCAGTATCCCGCAGGTATGGATATATATTAGATGTTGGTGAGGTACCTATAATCAAAACTTAAGGTATGCTTTGGTAGTCTAACACTAATGGACCGGCTATTGTGACGTTCCAGTTCTAATTGAAAAGAGCGAGCGCTAAATATAGCTGTATTCTTCAAAATACTTAAGTTATGCACAAAAAAAAAAAAAAAGAAAAAAAAGAGTTCTAGTTGAGGAAGTTATTCTGTAGTATTCTTGTTTACTAAAATATTAACGGAATAACCTGAATAAAAAATCATTAATAAAATCCACAGGTGTGGCTTTTATGTGCAAATGTGCAAATTTACCGATTTATTTCATAGGTAAATACTATGATAAAATATGCCTGGATATCAAGTTGAAGGTTCTCAGTGATTCTGCTTGGTTTCTTTGTGGAAAGCTATGGTTTAGATGTCCTGAGGCATCTGTGTGCAGCACAATCCACCTCACCCCCGTCTGCTTGGGTTTGTGTTGCTGCGAGGGAGCGAGGCTGAGCTCTCCGTCTGCACAGCAGACTTGGAAAGCGGAGGCCCGCCCGTTATCCCGTTTTCTTTCCCATACTGCGAGTCTCTCATTCTTTTATTTATCTGGAGAAGCGAGGCTATGCCAACACTCATATTTTTTGCTCTGTTAGTTATTGCTGTTTGTTGATTGTATCCATTTATGAAGGGTAATGAGGCGTGCCCATGTAATGGGTATTCCCCATTTTAGTGAAAGATATGCCTTTCTCCAGAGAACTTGCATTGCAGACAGGTTGAAGAGCAATAGCTGTTCCAACAAATTGACTGATGAGCAGAGGATGGCAGAGAGATGACTGTGATGAATAAATTCCACAGCATGCCGGCTGGCAGGTTTTGGTTTGGTGGGTTTGGTCTTGTTTTTTGTTTGGTTTGGTTTGTTTTTTTTTTTCTTTAAAGCTATTTAGTTAGTTTAAAAGACATTATTATTATTTATTTATTTTTAAAATTATTATTATAAATGTAAAAGAATTATTATTATTAATTAGTTTAAAAGAAAGTTCTACATTTCTTCTTGCAAACATTTGTCTAAAGGCAGTGTGGCCTGGCATCCTTGGCAGAGCCAAGGAAGAAGTGAAAGCCCTGTATAAAAAATGGTATCCTTAGCTTACACGTGAAGACATTGCTTGGAAGTTTTCAAGCGAGGTGTGCTTGAATGAATAAGAAAAGTGAAGCTGATTGAGACTAACTATGTTTTTCAGGCAACAGTTTGCGAAGATGAATGCAGTAGTGTTTGAGTGCATTACAAAATTGAATTTAAAGATGTTTTTCAGTCACCTAAAGGAGTTTCTTGTAAACATAGTTATTTTTCATGTTCAAT
This sequence comes from Pelecanoides urinatrix, assembly GCA_013400755.1. Taxonomy (NCBI): domain Eukaryota; kingdom Metazoa; phylum Chordata; class Aves; order Procellariiformes; family Procellariidae; genus Pelecanoides; species Pelecanoides urinatrix. The sequence continues at coordinate 101,159 of VZTQ01014099.1, forward strand.
GTGTTAGGTTTAGGCCCTTTAGCATGGGGACATTTTTAGAGTCTGGGGTTTCTGTCATACCTAGAGCAAGAGTTCTGTTCCAGGAGAACGCTCTCATTCATATGATAGTAATAGCAATAACTTACAAATTTAGACCTGTAATTTCTTTTTTTAACAACTTTTTTACCATTCTTAAAGAAATTACCCTGGCTCTATTTGCAGTATGTTTCTCCAAAATAAAGAAATATAGTTTGTGTTTTCAGTTTTATGCTTAGTTTTCAGGGCTTGTTATTGCTTGGCTTGCTCATTAAATTAATGTGAATGCTGGGGGAATGGGATAGCAATTGAATAATTCATACCAAAGAGAGCAGATGTTAGCAAAATAAATAGGTAAATTTGCACATTACCTGTGGATTTTATTAATGATTTTTTATTCAGATTATTCCATTAATGTTTTAGTAAACAAATTTTAGAACTAAAATATTATTTGCTTGTATACAATACTCTATTAAAATTAGGTTTATCAATTTTTTTCTATTTTGTGGTGAAAAGTATCATCTAAGTATCACTAAATAACCTAATGACAGAAAAATGATGGAAAGTATGTGCTTTACTAAAGAACAGAAAGATAATTCCATTGTGAATCTAACCTTTCCCCCGTCACTCACATAACTTTTACATTTTCATTTAATCAAAAATACTCCCTTTTTGGCAGAGTATGTTGCAGGTATAAGACGTTTGAAGCTGCTCTGTCCTTTGGGAAATGTCTAAGGATGGAATATACTAGTACCGGATAGTGGAAAAAATTGAAGTAAAAACTATTATTGTAGGTTTTGTTTGGAGAAAACACCCATATTGTCTTCTCTCTTCTGATCACTGTTCAGATTAAGATCAGAAATAATCAAGATTTTCCTTACTGTGTCCTGAGTTCCAGCTCCTAATGTAAATTTTGTCCAGGAGCTGAGCTGCTAGTTGCTGTGGACATGCCTATTATAAATAAATAAAATATTTAGGAAATGAAGCTGTATTTATCTTTGGAATTAGTAAGGAAATTGTGTTATGGCTCCATTAAACTGTGACAGCTAATAAATTGCTCTCCAGGGCACCTAGAAGGAAAAAGGCTGTTGAAACAGCATTTCTAATGGTTTTTGAACAACTGAGGTGAAAGGTATGTGTTTTCCAAGTCAGTCGTCAGACTGAAAGCTTGAGCTGGTTCCTGCTCTGATATGAATGTAGGCTTTAGGAGCCGTGGTTTTCTCTGGTAGCAAAGAAATGCTACGAAATGCTACGAAACCAAAGTTTTCTTCGGTAGCAAGAGCAATGATCCCACGTGAAATTGCAAATCTTCCTTTTTCTGCCAGAAGTTTAACGCAGTGGCTGGGCAGCGTGCGCGGGAGCAGCACCCGCCAGCGGTGCTGGGGGCAAATCTGGGAGCTGGGTTGCAGTTGCTGTATCTCTGCACCCTCAGTGAGGGAACGAAACTTTTGTTTTCTTCTTTGGTATCTGGAAGCCACTTATATGAAAATTATTAGTAAATTGCTTCAGAAACCTGTAAGGGGATTGATTACTTCGAAGGGGCAGAAAGAATTTTTCAAAGGCAGTGTTTATACATCTTCTTCCTTTGGCTTTCCTGTGGTATACCCTAAACCTTTTATTATAAGAAAGAGCTTTGTACTGGTTTAACCTGTCTCTTTTGCATTTCTTGGTGCATCTTTGACTTCAGTGGTTCAGTTCTAATGAAGAATTTCTTGGTCTGTTGGTTATTTAATGCCCAAATCCTATCTTGGCCTTCATAAAACTTTAGAATGAATTTTTTGGAGCTGTGTAGTTACTGCACGACCTCATATATCTTCAGTGAATCCTAAAACACTTCTTCATTTTGAAGTTCAAAGGAAGCAGGAGGAGGATTCTCCTCAGCCATCCCACACGAAGCCCCCGATCCCGTGACCTGGGATGTGGAAGTCTGAGGTTTCCCTTGCTATTTTGGGGAGATCTTAGCCGGGAAGCAAACGGTCAGTGGGTGGTATTTTTAGCTGACTAGCTAACGTGTGTCCAAGCAGATTAAAACCTTGTAGCTCACTTGCGTTAGCAATGCAATTCTGATTACCCTCAGATGGTTGGAGAGTAGCCACGGGTTTTCAGAAAACTGTAAACTTAAATATGTTTTTATCACTGGTCAATCTTACCTATATAACATAAATCGTTTTACATAGTGTTATAAAAAGATACTTAAATTTTCTGCTTAAAATACTACCTCCCCTTTCAGGAAAGTTACCACTGCTGTAAAAATACCCCATTGAAGTTTCACCATTGACTGAAATGTGGTAGAATGTTTTGGCTTTGCTGTTTCGTAAGTCAGTCATATCAGTCCAATTACTTTTGCTTCATAGCCTGGGGACCTACATTTGCAACGCTTATTTAAGTGACTAGTGCCATCAAATTTAATAGCACTGTAACCGTGACTTAAAATAAATATGCAAGTAAGCGTCTGCATCAGTCCTGAAAAACATCTTGACCTTCTAGTGAAATCAGTGGCATTTCTTTGAAGGGGGACTTGAAAGCGCAGGCTGTATGGTGTCCAACTTTCCCCTAACTCTTAGCCAGATTTAATCAAAATGACCACTAACTGGACAATGGCTATGAATTTTGAAAGTAAAATTGCTTAAAGGTTGTTTTTAAACATAAAAATCAGTAAATCGTTCAATAGAAATGTCACTTAAGCTCTGTTTTGTAACTCGTGCGTCATGAGATGGGCTAAAATTTCAGTGCACCATCTGAATGAAAACTTCAAAGACTATTCACCTTCATAGACTATAGCATCAGGTTCAATTTGTTGGCGGCACAATTGATTTTGTTTGACTCCAAGAGTGGAAGAGGTGTAAAGAGGAAGAGTTCCTGGTAAAAAGATGCAGGGATTCGGGGAAAGTTTGGGAGCAGAGGAGAAGACTGTGAACATGCTGCCGTGACGTACGTTGACTGTGCAATCTGTCTTGGCCAAGGGTTCTGTGAATAACAACTATTAATGAAAGGTGTCGTTGGTGTGGCATCCCTGCTTATGTTCCCATATCCCTGCACATAACAATTGTAAGAAAAACTCCTGTGCTCTGGCTACGTTTGGGAACACGATGAGCTGTTAAAGGACCTGCCTCCCTGTGTTCACCCCTGAGTCCTAGTTCCCTTATCATCCACGCTGTAGGTGTATTAGTTGGCTCTCTGGCTCCTCCTGGCATAAAGCAGCTGGTTTTCTCTGAGGTGAGACCTGGGAGCGGTTCAGGGGGTGTTCGGTGCGGGGACCACTCTCCCCGGGCAGCGGGGAGAGCCTGCGCCGGGGGTGCCGCTGCCTCTTAGAGCCCCCCGCTACATCCCAGCAACAGGCGCACAGACAGAGGAGTCTGGGGTGCGGGGGATTGATTTTCAAAGGTTCTTGGTATTCTCAAGATATTCAAGTCCTTAATTCTATGGAAAATTAGCTACGTGTTCAATTTTAAAACTGCATTTAAGTCCCAATTAGTTTAAGTATGCAGCTAAGTGCTAGTCTGAAGCAGGTTGTTTTCCTGAACTGGAGCTTTATACTATCCAAATGTTATCTATACCACTAAGAAAGGCTCCATAAAATTCCTTGCTCCTTTTCTGATACTTGTATGCTGACGTTCAGACTGGAAAAATGTCAAAACTAATTAAAAAACCCCACAATTGTGGCCACTGTTTATTTTTGAAAAAAGAGTAGCTGGAAGAATAAGACATGAAATAATCTAAAATATTTTGAGACATCACCTTCCCTGCTGAAGAGAAGCTGCAGATCATTAAAGTAGGCATGTGTCAAATGGAAGTCAGGACACAAAAGCGAGAGCAGTTCTGTTGTCTGTGCAAGGAATTTAATGATGAGCGGGATAAGAACTGGGCTTTCCGTGTGCTGCTTATTGAAAACATTTAGAAAGAATCTTATCTTATTGTCTAGAAGAAAGTTTCCATTAAGAGACCTACTGTCAAGAAAAACTTGCCGAGTTATATGGGACACAACCTGGCAAACTTCAAGTTCCCCAGTTAGGAGAGAGTAAATCTAGACTCAAGTTCTTCTATTCAAATAGATCCAACCAATCTTGATTATAAGCACCAATATTAACAAAAAGGATCACCCCCAGGACAGAGCACAGTTAAACTGATAATCACTTGGAAGCATCACAAGGGTTTTTTTTTCCAGTGTCCGTATTCTCTTGCTTGCTACGAGAGGAATATGACGAGGGTTGCTGCAGATTTATCTCCTGTGGGAAGTGCTTCCCGCCTGCAGCTGGCTGGCAAAGCTCCTCTTGCTCTGTAGAGGTGAATTCGGAGCCAGGTGAATGCAAACATCAGAATAGATGCTGCCTAATTTCTTAGTGGCTTGAAATAGATGAAGTGCTGCTGGATGATAGATGGCAACACCACCAGCTTTCAGAACCTGGGGGTGAAGGTCGAAGCTGGACTTATACCTGCGCTTATTAGGGTAAAAAAGTGGGTGACTAGTGCGCAAAACGGAAAAATCCCATATTGACACGATTTAATTAATTAATTTTACCTGACATCTGGGTTGAGTTAACTCAGGAGTTTTCTAGACTGTATGAAGTGTTTTGAGCTCTTGACAAACAGTACAAAAAAAAAAACCCACTAAAATAACCCCTTCAGATCTAGGAATAAAATTAATCTCTAATTTTGCCTGTCTCAGCCCTGTTAGCCAGGAAAAACTTCTCTCTGTGCACTGGCTAATCCGCTTCCCTGAAGCCGTTGATTACTCCACGGGAGTTCCCAGGGACCAGGAATGAACCGAGATGGGCACCGTGAGCCTGACCTCCGAGCCTTCCCCGTCCAGGAGCACCAACAGGCACTCCAGCTTCTTGCAAACTCCCATTCTGGTGCCATGTCAAATGGCTCACAAAGCTTTTTCATAACCGAGACCCTCAGCTTCTATTGATGAAGCATCGCTGGGGTATTGTAAATTTTATTAGGAGCGGGAGCAGGCTCCTTCTAGAGGTTGGGGGGTAGTGAATAAGCCATGGCAGCTGCTCCCGCAGCCGTAGAGTTATTCCTTCTCCTCCGAGGGCTTTGAACGGGCTGTCTACGTGGTTGTGTTCCAGCTGTCGAAGGGGAAAAGCTAACACTCTTTGTGCAAAACACAGGGCATGTATTTTATTTTTAAGAGTGAGATAGCCAAATACTCTTTCAAAAATGAAGCTTTGTATAGTCAGGATGTTTTTTTCTCAGTATAATGCCATTTTTAGACTAGATCCCATCTCAGAAAACAGTACGTAACGTTAAGAGTAAGCTTTTCTGAACAGAGATAACATAAGAAGATGCTTTCTTCAGTTTTAGCATATGTTTCTCAGATCCTAAGGTTTCATAGAGATCTGTCTTTATAGATAATCAAAGTATTTCCCCAATTTAACTGTTTCCAAAATCTGATGGAACTTAATGTTTCTGGATATACTGAATACAGGGATTAGTTACAGTTATTAATCTAGTTATATAGTTAATAATTGTTATTATTTAATTATGCCTTGTGGAATGCTACCTTCATATCAATTATTATGGAATTGCTTACTTCACTTTGAATTCAAGCACCATCATCTATTCTGAAAATCATAAATAATTTCTATTTGTTTATTTCTGGAGAGAGTTAGAAATGTCAGGGGACAAAATTCCCCTGTTTTAAAAACAGTCCCTTTAAAAAAATCTAATTACTGGTATTTTATAGGATGAAAAACTGATAACCATTGGAAATCTCTGATTGCTTTAAAGCTATTTTCCTTATGTTACAAATGTAGTTATTTTAGGACGTGGTTGCTATTTCTAGTTATTGTGGCAAGAGAAAACAACTTGCTTCTGAATCAACATTCAAAATGTTGACTAGCAAAATGAACTTTAAGTTTACAGTGTGCATTTGTGCAGCCCGTAGTTCTAGCAGAAGTTAGACCCCAAAATCTGACCAGTCGAAGGGTTCGTCAGCCGCCTGCTGTGTTTTGAAACAGAACTGGTAATCCAAAAGGCAACGTAAAGTAACGTCTCCCCCTCTTGTCTTTGGAGGCTTGTCGGTTTTCATGGTGATAGAGTTAATTTCTTGGAAGGAAAAATTTGATGGAATTTGGCATTTGTTTTGAAGAAGTCTTCTGTATTCACAAGGAATGTATGTGAAGTCTGATCCCTTGAACAGAACAGGATTCAAATATTCAGTAGTTTTGGGGGGCCTCCAGCTCCAAGGCTCTTAAAAACTTAGATCTGTTTGGCTTTTGCTCTCATTTTGTTGGCTTCTTTATAATTTGATTAGTGCCTTTATTGCTTCAGTTACAGTGAGACAGAGCACCAGCTATTAATTACTCCCTCCTTTAATCCGAGTGGAAAGCAGCTAACGCTCCCCGTAGCGCTGACTATAGACTGAACTGGCCCCGTAGTCATGATGAGGTCGACAGTGCCACGTGTTGATGTCACTCAGGAGGTTAATTCATTTTCATGAATGCACAGGCTATAAAGCAACATAAAGGGAGAATGTTCATAGGCTGAAATGGTTTTTCTTTTTTCAACCGTCCACTTTATTTCTTTGTGATATTTTTGGGAAAAACTTCAACAAACCTTCCGACTTGAGGAGGCCATCCCCAGCTCTCTAACGTCCCCTCTCCTAAATCCTTCTTGAAAAAAAGGGGTTGACCACATGCACTTCCCCAAGAGGTTTATTCAGAGGAGAGAATTGGCAGCAACCTTAGACTGACGTCTGTTAAAGAGATGGAGAAAAGTATTTGGCTTGAACAAAAACTGTGATATTGCTTTTTAGTCTCAGCCTCTACTGGTGTGTGCAGATGCCTTCTTAACTCTGGCAGAACATGCAAAGGAGTCAGCACGGCCATGCAGTTAGTCACAATAGCTTTTTAGTTTTCGTTGTGTTTGTAACTTGTGCTTTGCTATTGGCCTGTTATATATATATATATAAAAGAGCCTGTGAACACAGCATCAGGGGGAAGAACTTGTTAAAAGCGCATTGCATTTCATGCTTTCAAGAGAATGTCAAAACACTAAAAACAAAAAAAAATTGTGTTGTTTTATTTTTGTTGAGTTTCATGATGTTTTTTCTGTAAGTTGCTTCAATGCCATTCTAACCTTGTGTGGCAAAGGCAAGAGTAATTAGAAACTCAAATGGTGGCAAATCTTCCTGGAAAGGGTTGCGTCCCAACTGCCATCGGAGGCGATGGGAGTTATAAGGGGTCAGGTTCTTAGCGTAAAGGAAAGAAGAGGGTCAATTTTGTTAATATATATTCTTGCTTCTTAATGCTCTTAAAGATATTAAGTACTTAATGAATGCCTTCAAATGGAAGTAAACTTCAGGGAAGTAGGAATGATTGTATTTAACAAAGGTTGTTTTCTTCAGTGCCAAGACCATTATATACTGAAGTAAGGTAAGCAAATATTCAACTTGTATAAAGAATTTTTCCCTGGTTCCTTCAAATGCTTTCTTTCCCCCATCTATAGATTTTTATGTTCCTTGTACTTCTCGCTAAGTCTCACCAGCAGAAGGTGAGTAAAGCTTTCTAGGACTACCAGGTTATCATCTATACCTCTCACAGCTGAGCTTTAGGGGAGGATGTAAAAGGTGGTGCTTGCAGCTTGTCAGTGAAGCTGCAGTATCGCCAGACAACTGCTGGGGCTGTATTTTGTCTTTTTAATCAGTCAGTACGGCCACAGAAGGAAGCGACCCTTGGCTTGGTGGTCTCGCTTCCCTGCCGCGCTCTCCCCTGCGCCGGCAGAAGCATGCGTGCGGCCTCGCACCGCGCGACGGAGGGACCTGACGTTGCGGGAAGGTGGCTGGGGATAGAAGCGAACAGAGGAGGGGACTGGAGAAGCAGAAGCGCTTCTGGTAGCAGCGCTGACTTTGCTGCTTTAAAATGTTCTTTGAACTCTGGGTTGGTCTGATGCTCTGCCAAGAAGGTGCCTTTCCAGTGGGTCAGTTTGCTTTGGCATAACAGGGTTAGGCAGGAATACTATAAGCCGTCATCGCTGTTGGACTTAACAGCCAGCTGGGTGATGTCCCAGGAGGAGTAAATGGCACAACAGGATTGACGCTGAACTGGGCAGCGGCTGAAGAACTTCCATTCCGTGAGGAGCACGCCATGGGGCAACCGGCAGAAGCAGCATGGACTTCCTTGGGTGATTTTCAGACAATAGCAGTGATTGTTAGTGCCTGCCGTATGGGAAAAAAGTGACTGACTTTCGACTGGCTTGGAAAAAGGTTGGTGATTTCTGTGACGTACAAGAAATCTGCGGGCTTTTCTGGCGTGGTGAAGATATGCAGGGTACACTCCGATAAGTGCTGTGAGCAGAAGTGGTGTGCGTGCACGTTTGTAGCACTCCACGGGATACAGAACGCCTCTAGCTCAGAGGTGGAGGAGAAAAAGAGCTGAGGGAATTGGGCTCTGCAGGGAAACACTTGAAGAACCAAGCCTGGAAGGCTTAGTATAATGTTCTTTTATGAGAATTAGAATGACAAATGAGCCTCTAAATGAAAGGTAGTTATGGTATAGGCATGCTTTGTGGGGAGGAGCGGTCCCTATGCTGTACAGTTTTGCTTAGCAGACAACTAATTTCATCTTCCCCCCCTGCCCCCCAACTTTTTGGTAGGCATGGGAGAGAAAAAGGGAAGCGTCAGAAACCTTTGTTGTTCTAAAATACAAGAATCCAGTTGAGAAGAACGGAGGAGTTGCGTTGATTAAATCTGAGTTTCCGTCATCATGAGGAGCAGGGATCAGCCATGTGGGCTGGCAAATAATTACAGCGTTGGGTCTGATTGTGGAGGAACAAAGCTTTGCTTTAAGGCTTCAGCCGCGCCAGCCCTCAGCATTTACAGTGCCGTGCTGGCTTCTGCTGCTGCTCGCCCCGGCTTACTTTATTTAAGGAATTACGGAATTCCAGTGTGTACAGTAGGAACTGTATTTAGGCTATAGTTTCTTTCTGTAGCCTTTTTACTGGACCTTATGTATTCATTTGGCTTATGTTTTAACAAATAAAAAAAGTCATACGTTGCGAAGAAACTCACATCATCTATGCAACAGTATTAGCTGCCAGCTGCTTAATGTTATCATTAGATATGTGCCTTAGAGGTACGAACACGGGTATTTTAAGAGATTGCTACTGATTAAGCACTGGACAAGCCTTGCTTTCTTCATACTTTGGCCCATGGTAAACTAAAAAAGAAGCTTGCCCTCAACTTTTTGAATCCAGAGGCGTGTGTGGGCTGTGCCGTGTTGCGGTTTCCGTGCTCTTTGTGGCTTCAGTCTGGTCGCGAAGAGGGGAAAAGATTAATAACATGTCGTAGCAATACATCAGCTTTTTACAGCCATAAGGACTCAAAGTTACCGTGCGTACTCTCATAGGAAGTGTTGATGACTGAATCTGTGAGATTAGGTACGAGAACAGGTCTCTGTTCTCAAACAATGAGAAGAACACCCTGTGTTTTCCCACAAAATATTATTTCAAAGCTTTCAACCACTGTAGGCAGTAATTGTGGTTATTGAATACTCAGCTGAGATTACAAAACAAGGAAGATTAGAGCTTTCTGAAATGTTTTCAGCCTGCAAAAAAATTAACTGACGTGTACAGTGTTCCTCATCTTGATAATTATGGTCAACCTCACCATGTAATTTTGGCTAAGACTTTATCCTTGATGCAGAGCACGGCACTCCCGGCACCCCTGGGCTCTGCAGCTCAGTAGTAAGAGTGTAACAAGGAGTAAGGACGATCTGGTTGCTGCTGCTTTACTTGCCTGATAGGATTTGAAACCACATTTCTCATTAACATTTCCTAACTGCCAGGCTGCGTAAGGGTATTCTTCTCCTTTTGGCAGTTTGTGAATGTAGCCTTCCTTCAGTTCCTTTGCTTTTCTCATAGTTGCACTGCTGAATTTGACCACAGAATCTGCCTGTGCTGCTTATGTGACCGTCGAATTCAATGGAGTTACTTCAGAAATGCGTTTGGATTGCTGTGTCTGCAGCCACTGGACCCACTCCCATTAAATGCCTCCTGTGAAGCGCTAAGTGCTTTAAAATCCTGCTGGGAATTACAAGCTTGCACTGCCTCTGTGGATGGACAAATAAAAGAAAGCTGCCTGTTTATTTTGCAATTTAAATGACTATGAACTGCTTAGAGACAAGTAAAGTGATAAGAATTACAGAGTGCTAAACTCACTGCAAGTTACTCCAGTACCTGAGTATCGCTTATGATGCTTGCAATATGGAGAAGGGCAGAATGCCTGAGGGCACTGGCAGTATCGGTTGCTGTCACCTGCCTGACGTACCATGAAAAATACCGTAGGATTGTGAAAAATAGGTTGGCAGTTCAGTTACAATAGACTGTCGCTTTGTATTTTTTGCCTTGGGTAGAATAGGGATACTAGGAAGAGGAAGATAGAGTTTCCATGGCTGGAATTTATAAAAGATTAAGTATCCTATTGCTATTTAATGCGAAAAGGATTTAGATGCTAACTTGCTTAGGTTGCTTTGTTTGAAAATCCTAGCTCTTATTTCATGAATTTTCTTTTCCTTTTTGAATGAGGTTACAAAACCTCAAAGTTTAGTGGAGACTCGCTCATCAGAAGCCAGCAGAAGTACTAAGTCAAGGACGAATATAATTTGCGAGCCATATGTAATCGACAACCATTTTGGTCTACTTGTGCCTTTGGTTTTCTGTTTGATACCAGTTATCCCAGAGGAGAGGAGGGGAGTCCAGGGTTCCGGACAACTATATCAGCCTGGAATAATCCTGATTGAATAGATGCATCCTGTGTAAATTTGGCTAAGCCCTGTGATTTCTCTGTGCTGATAATACCTCAGCGGGACTAGATAAGGTTACGGTAAAGAGAAGGCAGATATGCACTCAAATTTTGAAATAATGGGCTCCACGGAGACACCCAAGGTAGCAGTCTGGGGAAATGCCACATTTTCAGAAAGGAAGGACTCTCTTATGGATACTTGCGAAATACAGTTTGTTTTGATGTCTTTGTTGCTATGAGAAAAAAGTTATCGGAGAAGTTAGTCGCACAGTGCCTTGACTTAGCTAGCCAAGTCCAAAATATCTGACTCATGTAGACAGTCAGCTAAGAGATGTAATAGTATTCCAGCTACTAATCTTCTTCTTATACCAGGGTAAAGTAGGAATGTGTATCTTCAGAGCTGATATTTGTAATTGATATGGCTCTTGTGCTTACAGAATGGACTCAATGCTCTGCACCTGGCGGCTAAAGAAGGCCATGTGGGACTGGTACAAGAATTATTGGAAAGAGGGTCGGCTGTGGATTCTGCCACTAAGGTAATTTTTGCATGTCTGCAAGGTTATTCACAAAAAGTCAAATACATGGGAGAAATTTAGGAAAAAAAAAAAAATCATTAAAGTGCAAAATAAGGTAATATAAATACTGATTTTTAAAGTGTTATTTCTATTATGGCCTGCGAGTCTATGTTCTTTGCTGGATGAAGCTCATCAGTAGTAAATGATGAGGGAAAGATTATTGTTTGTACAATCTGTTTACAGGGGAAGCATTACAAGGTTTTAGCAATGCCAGATTTTTCATTGTTTCCAATGACTGGTCCCCATTATGGAGAGGGTGAATATAGCTGAAAATAGCAGTTTTTTTCCAAATCTGTGAAAATTGGTAAATGGCTGTATCCTATCCAGAGCCTTTTCACTCAAGGGCACAACAGAAAAAACACCTGGGTGATAATTTGTTTTGCCTTCAGCCTTTCCACAGGCAGGCACATGCCTATGTCCAAAACGTTCACTCAGTGTGGGTTTTGTCTGTGGGTGGTAAATCCCTTGTGATGGGCCAGATGTTGGCTTGAACGATGAAATGTTTGACTCCTAGTGCCTGGGTTGGCTGGCTGTGCTCAGCCTTTGTGTTCAGTTGCCACCACTGTGTCCCTGCGGGTCTCTTATTTTTTTACGATTTCTGATGCTCAGGGTCTCCATCCAGGCTAACGCTTGGTCCTCAGCTCAGAGCGCTTCTTGCTGAACTTGTGATTTCCATCACTGATGGAAAAACAGAAGTTCCCTCCTTCAAAAATATCTTTTAAGTCACCCCTCAGTGAAGCTGTTGGTAGAACCACCGGGTTCTAGATAGGACTTTGGGGTTTTGTTCTGGTTTTATGAACCTTGTTTGTTTATTAAAGCCATTTAAATATTGCTCTCGGGATGGGAGATTGGCCTGGAAGAAATACAAGGCTCTTAAAAAAGCAGTGGTCTGCTGCACTGCTGCTGTTTTGTGAGAGATTATTTCTATTGGGCAGTGCATCGCTTAACTTAAAGTTAACACCTTTCAAAAATATGCATTTTAGTTTTATGCCAATTAGAGAAGAGAAAAAAGGGTTTATCTTCTGCATTTAAAAGGTTGGTTTCTGTTACTTAACAGTCGGATCTTCCTTTTGGGTCTTGTACTGGGAAATCTCATTTTACATGTGATTCACAACCTGAATTTTAGGACTCCCAGATTTCAGCTACTTTCTACAGGGCTTGATCTTTGGACCCGAACAAAAAAACCTGTTAGCCCGTACTAAACTTTACCTAGAAGTTTGTCCCATGCCCCAATCATATTCCATAGCTTCACTCCAAAGTTATGTTAGGATATTACACAACCACTCAAGAAATCTTCATAGCTGCAACTACCAGTTCTATCCCCTGTGGTTTTTGTGGAACATCATGGAACTGTAAGGTAAAAATGTACTCAAAAAATGAATGTTATAAAGAACTGGTGGCTGAAATTATTCCTATAGAAGGGTAATGTCTTTCATTTTTTCCCTCCCTATAACAGAAAGGGAATACAGCCCTGCACATTGCATCCTTAGCAGGACAAGCTGAAGTTGTCAAGGTTCTGGTTAAGGAAGGAGCCAATATTAATGCACAATCTCAGGTATGATACTATTTTCCCTTTTCTCTTCTAAAAGCTATTTGGTGAAATTTTGTAAGATAGATCCGAGATGTTAGGCAGTGATTCCAAACATCCAAGCCTGACAAATCAATCAAATTGAGGCTTGCGTAGCATTCAATGGTAAGTAAAATAAAAGTAAATAACAAATTGAAGTAATTTTATGCTCACTGTGTGATACAGGAACTCTCATTGTTATTGATGGAAATCTTTTAGGAATTCCTAGTGTGCTTTAATAAATTGTTTCAGAAATTTTTCACAGTGTAGAAATATTACTTCATATGTTCGAGTTGAATTTGGGGAGCAGTTAGGAAGAAGGTAATTTCTCAGAGACTTGATTTATAGAATTGCTTTTCATGGTTATTTGTTGGCTAAAAATTTGCAGATAACTTATTCCAGGCTTCTGAATTCATTCTTTATGCAATCAGAAAGAATTTAAATCAAAAGTTTAGAACGTACATTTGAATAGGGGAAATTCACCTTGTCCCGGCTGGCAAACTGTAAAAGAGCCCTGCTATTTCCACTGGCACGAAGCTTGTCTGCTTTTCCAAAACGTACCAGAGAACGTGGTGATGTTGCAGAGGTGTTCCTCTGTTTAGCAATAGGAACAATTTATCAAATAAATAATTTAATATTTGTAAACGCTACCTTAACTATGGCAACTGGCCGTAGCTATGAAGAACTGAACAGATGGTATAGATGAGGACTATATATGACAAAGAAACTGCATCCTTCTGAAACATCTACTCGGCGTGTGAGATTCTCAAAGTAAATCATCGAGCTAATGAACAGTGTTCAAATTGAGTCCTAGTGCATCATTCAATGACCACAGATGCCACTTTTGCAGTAACAGTGTAAGCTAAGATGATGAGAAAAACAAGTCATGCTTCAGGGGTAGATTAATTTCAAATTAAACTTTCCCAGCCCTCGCTGTCTGTAGGCAAGATAATGGCCCTCAGCTCAATCTTGCTGGGATACATGAGCAGGACGAGAAGGGTAATCTGATTTAACAGTGCAGCTGGGAACTACCTGTGGTTGGACTCCATGATCTTAGAGGTCTTTTCCAACCTTAATGATTCTATTCTATGATTCTACCTTGGTTGAAGAGAGTTTCGGGACGCGTAGCTGGGCCTGCTTTGTGAGATGCTTTTCTCAATCCTCTTCTGTAGCGTGTTCCCTGATAATTAGGAACACAGACAAGTTTGTAAAGGGTTTGGATGTGTTAGAGTCCATCCGGAGTCTGCCTAGCTCCACATCTTGCTTGCCCAGACCTGGGAAACTGGAGGTTTTTTTGCTGTTTGGTGTTGCAAACTTATGATGGACAAAGTAAGTAGAGAGCAGGAGATGGATGAACAGGTTTATAAAACAAACAGGTTTGTGTGTATCTCCGTTACATTTTAAGACAAGAGAGAGAAATTGAAAAGATCTTTAAGCTGCCTGACGCCAAGATTTTTAAAAATATTTTCTTTATCATGCTTTTTGCCCCAAAGCAACTGCTAAAGAGCTTTCTTAGGACAACTGATCATCAATTACTCCCCATGCACTACTTCCATTAAAGATGAGAAATGTTGTAATTCCATTGCTCAAAAATTTAGCAAACTCCTTTCCTAATGACCCAACCGGATGATTTCTTCATACATTTATCAGCCTTTTCATTTGTATAAGAAGATAAAATAATGTCTTTAATGTTAGGATTTTGAGCATGGTATGAGAAATAATTGTAAGAATGATACTCTCATGAAGCATTATCCCTCAAAAGTCTTCATGAAGGTTTTTCTTATGCTGGAAAAAGAAATGAAGTTTTCTAAATTTAAAAACAAAAAAAAAATCCTGCCAGAATTGGAAGTTGTTTTCACAGGTGTTATTTTATACACTGTTCTAGTTTTAAACACATTTATTGTTAGCACTGGATGTTCTGTGTAATGTGCACAGACCTGTTAACAGGCATTTGCTACTTGAATTAATTGACTGAATCTGATGGAGGACGTTTTTTCCCCAGTACCCCTCACTGGTTGCCTCCGGACAGGATGAATTCCAACTGCTGTGATATATATGCCCTGGATTTGTGCCACGTTGTCTTAATTAAACAAGTCCCGTTGATTTGAACGGGAGGGTGAGTCCTTAATGCAGTGTGATCCAGCTGTGGGGGGCTTTGGGTTTTTGGCATTCCCAGTGGAAGGTGTCCCTTTGTAGGGACCGCTCTGTCCTATGGTTTCCTGGGCAAAGCACTGCCATGAGCCCGACAGTAAACGGAGAGAGAGGCGCGTGAACTAGATCTGCCTTCTTTTTGGTAACTGTTGAATGCACTTGGGTAGTATTTATTGATAGCGTTCAGCACTTTGAATGGTATTTGCGTGTGAGCGTTCACACACGTGTTCCCGTGTAGTCAGTAATTTGAATATGAATGAACAGATGCTGCCTATATGATGGGTGGGAAGGATGTTTTTTTTTTCTTTAGTCAGGGCTATGAGCAGACTCCTAAGAATTTGGTTCTCATACTGATTTGCCAAAGGCTTCCCTTGGAAGATTAAATAAAAAAGTAATTTCTCTATGCCCCATGAATGGAATGAGGGTAATGAATGTTGCCTTTCTAGTCAAGATTGCATTGACATGCTCAAGAATCACCTATGTCATAGAAAATAAATAAAGAAAAGAAAAAAAAGGAGAAGAAAAACAGAAACTTTAAAATTAATAAAGAGTAGACGCTTGATTTGTGATAAAAGATCAAGAAAGACTCAAGGATACCTAACTACAGCTGTTCAAAAAAGAAAAATATGAAGTTATATAAAAGAAGGAAAAGGGAATGATTCAACAGAATATGCTTGAATGCTCAAATATTACGTTTTGTCAGGAAATGTGTCATTGATGAAAAGGTGGAGAGAAAAAAAAAATCATATCAGGAAAGAGCTTAATTGAGAAAGTCAGAAATGAACAATAATGCAAATTAAAGGTAAAATTGAATAAAGTAAGAAATTATGACTGAAAAGTTCAGTTTTCTCTTTCTTACGTTTTCTCTCAATTCCATTTTTAAAAATAGATGCTATATTGTCACTCTTAAATCTTTTAAGAACAGTTGTTGGTATTGAGGGTATATTACGTCCTCTCCTTGGTATCTCTGTTATTTCACACTTTATTTTTTTTAGGCCCCTGCTAAATGCCATTTGTTGGTAGTATTTAATGCCGGTGAAGTTACTCAGGTTGCTCCATAACTTCCTCTTAAAAGAACTCTGTATCTGTCAAGGTCATTCTCATTTCCAGTGATGACAGTTTGCCATAGTTGTCAAAATTTCTTCACTGATGATAAACTGATAGATGAAAGAGTATTCCCAACTCCAGCTTGTTAAATTTATTGTTTTTCCTTTCTTCTTCTCCATCAAATTGCATAAAAACACTGGCCTTTATCAAAACTTACCACCAGTGACAGCTGAAATAGCACACTGATTTCCTAGTTCCTTGCAACAACGAAATAACAGAATTATCTCAGAAAATGCTATTAAAAACATTGTAACCACTGAGATTACCATCCCCATCTGTGCTATCAGAGACTGTTAAGCATTCAGGACTTTGATTTCATGGATTTTGTTTTTCTATTAGATTGCTTTGCCCTTCAGTTTCACGTTGGCCTTCAGAGCTGCTATTTTGTTCATCTTCCTCTTGTAAAATGTCTGTTCCTTTTGAGCTAATCCGTCATCACTGCTATTTTTAGAAAAGCAATTTCTATTTTGATACAAAGCCTAATTGCACCGTGATTACTAATTGAATGACTCCATTTTCACCTGTGTGCATATCATTTGAGAGCTGACATCTTCCTTGGAGTAGGTTTCAGGCAAATGCTGAAATGAGGACAAACCCAGAAATGGCCAGAGAGATCTAGAAGTTGCTGGTCCTTTTTGGCATACCTCCACCTCGAATTTGACAAGTGTGCCATTGTTTGGCTCAATTAGAATTGCCTTTTGCTACAAGTATTGCTGGAGACAATATATTTATATAATGAGTATCTATAAAAGCCTCCCTTGGTTGACTCTGCTCATAGTTCAGCGAGCAGATCTAGACACGCGTCATCAAGTAAAAAAATCAATTTCTGCAATTTCTTTTCTTGATTTGACAGTGATTTTTGGTCACGTGTACATCTGACCAAGCTGCACTCATAGATAACATAAAATCTCGTCTGGGGAGTGGACGGTACAAACTATTATTTAAAGAGGGTAACAGATCTCCTGGGGTTGGTCCAGGCTATTCCTTTGAGCTTTTAATTGCATTTCCTTGTGGAGCAGAACAAGGTCATCCCGTGGAATAATGTGATCTTCTGCAATATGTATTCACTTGTGTGGGTGATCCTCTAGGTACTTCTGAATTGCAGTGGGGGATTCGGAAAAAGTCCTAGGGGGGCATAGAAATGTTTATTCATGCAGAACCATGGAAGTGGCATTTGGCCATTCTCTCCCACCCACGCACCCATCACACGCCTTCACGGAGCCCAGCGCTATCCTCCTTTCACAGCTGGATCACTTCTTTACCTATTCTTAGTTGTTGCTTGTGCATTAGAACAGTTGTAATCTTCCTCTCAATGAGTGTCTACTTTTGTGACATATTAGGAATTCTTAGGCCAATTTCTCATCTTTTTTCCCAGGTGGAAGAAGCGTCACCAGATTTAGTTGGTCCAACCCTTCCCCTTGATAATTTACTGTTTGTCTTTATTGCTTTCTCTTAAAGTCAAAGTGTATCATCTGACTCGCGCATATCAGATGTCTGATAACTGCAATATTAGCTCACCAAATGTGACAATACCCCTACTGCAATAATTGTAATAACTGAGTCTGCCTGTGGACTGTTCGCTGCAGCAATGATGCTGAGCTGTTCGGACCACGCATACCTTACGGAATGGATCCATCCTGACCTTCCTCCATTCCCAATAAGGCCAAAAAAAGTTAGCCTGGTGCGAAGAGTTGCACCTCTGAGGATGAGGTGATTGGACAAGTGTCAAGTGATTGAGGTACAAAGAGCTGAGAAGTAAAAGACAAAATGATTAAATGTAATTCACTCCTGTTCAGTAACTGTAAGGGAACTATCATATCCTGGAGTCACGCAAGAAAGAAATGGTTCTCTTAAATTTTAAAATTTCTGCAACTAGTTGAGAGCAGAATGTGTTCCTCGTATGTTCCTCGTAGGCTGCTTTGACCACTGCTTCGCCTAGGAGCCCTCACCGAAGGAGGAGCTACCCTTTTAATCATCAGATTATTTAAAGTGACCCAGATACAGCAAGCAAGGATTAGATAAATCAGTCCTCCCCCAAGCTGATCTTGTTATTTAAAAGCCCTCTGGTTTCCTTTCCTCTCTATCCTTCTCTAAGCTCATTGCAAACACATGAGCCAAGAAATATTTTTGTTTAAATTTGCCCCCGTTCTGGTTACCGCTTCCTGTTTCAACATGTCGGAGATGCTGTCGTGACTGCTAGAGAATTCTTATCCAGACTGTTCATCAGATTGAAGCAATCCTTAGAGCAGCCCAAAATTTCCAGCCTCCACATGCTTTCCCAAAAATGAGCGGTAGGAGAGCTTGTGGACTGTCCGTATTCAGTGTTACCACAAAAGCAAAGGGAGGATTTATGTGATTCCGAGAGAAGCGATCAGCTTGGCGCTCTCGGGACGCCGTAGGATTTGCTTTACCAGAGATTGCTCTCCCCATGGTTTGTAAAGATAATCTTACCTTCAGCATGGAGCATATTTTGCAGAGTATTTGCTACTCCATTATGACAGAAGGTTTTAATTCCACCAACTGGGCTTTCTGCTTTTATGTCAGTATATTTAGAGAGCCGGGTTTTTAGTTGCTGTATATCAAGAGGAGTCACTTAGCTGCAGTTCATCATTACTAATGTAATTAATGATCAGGTCCATTATCTCTTCACTGGAGGGGAAGAAAAAGGAAGAAGTGCCTTCTGGAGGATTATATGGATTTTGAGAGCTGTAAACAAAAGTAACACATTAAGAACAATGAAAGAACAGGTCTTCTTATTCATCGTGCCTTAAACTGGTACAAGTTGCAGCTGCCTGTCTCGTACAGTGATTATCAGCTAATGATAAATAATCCTGATTCCTGATCTTGAAGCACGATCTCGGGCAAGCACGGAGGTGGAGTTGAGCGGGATGCCTGGGCACGCGAGGCTGAAGCGGTGCTTACGGGTTGGCACGGAATTGCAGGGTAGCGGAGCGGGAACGTGAGATGGTGATTGTTAATATCAGCATGTTCATGTGGGACTTCCCCATTTCCCCAAATAATTCATACAGTTAAAGGCAAAACAACCCGGTCAGGATGCCCGGTTTATGGTGTCACCTGCAGAAGCAGCAGCGTGGTGGTGTGAGATTTGGGACTGGTTGGCTGTCTCTCCAAAGGTGCTCTGGGGATCAGGAGCTCTTAAAGACCAAAGGAGGGTACTGAGCCAGTTTGATGTCTGTCTCCGGGATCCCAGCTGCAGCCATAAAATAACTTGAACGTGTCAGGATCTCAAACTCAAACAAATTGAAAATATTTGCAACTTCATCTTAGTCTGTGTTGTTAACTTGCAGTCTCTGGTAAAGTGCTATAAAGGGACCAATGGTCCAGGTTGAAAGATTCTAATTTGAACAAAGAGTGGGGTTTTTTCAGCTAATAATGTGATACATGGCCTCTAATATTTATTTTTAAAATGCATAAACTTTAGGAGCTTGCAGTAAACCCACATACCTGCTGGCAGGGTAGGGGCTCACCAGACCACGCCACGTTTCACCCCTGCCGTAATGACACAATCTGCGCCGATAAGAGCCAGCCAGTGGGAATGTTATCCGCTTATATTTATGGGAGCGTAGGGATAACTGAGTCACAACCAAATAAATACAAACATTTCCTTTATAATTTTAGTGCAATATTGTCTTTCTTCCAGCCCTCAACCATAATACACAAAACAAATTGTTTTCAATACTGCTTTTTCTTTCTCATTTTTGGAAGGCAAACCCCAAGTGCTGGTTTGGACGGCTGCCCGGAATTCACACGCGAGGCTCTGTCCCGGCTAAGCTTTGGGGCTCTAGCCCGTGCCCAGTATCAAGGTTATGTTTTCTTGTGCGTGACTAATCTATTCTCTTCCCGTTACTCTCCATCAGCTCAGTTTCTATTACAGATTCCCTCTTTGTAAAAATGACATTTCTGAGGCACAGAACATCTTCATTTCTGCCTGGCTGTGTGCAGGCTCTGCTGGTGCTTTGCTGTTCTTGCGGAGAAAATCGTGATATTTGAAGCTGCTAAAATAGAATGTTTGCGCTCTTTAAATTTGGCGTCCGGGCTAGGAAGTGACTTCTGGTAAAACACACTTCCCAAGAGAGGGGTTCTTGTGCCGGTGAGCAACAGGTGTCATATACGTAGTGCTACAGTCGGAGTTCGGTGTCATCTCTCACGAGTGAACTCACCAAGCTCATCACAAGCCCAGACAGCATCGTTTATCCATAGGCTTTATAATTATTGCAGTGGTGTAAGTATAGAGTGGAAAACACTATTTATATTACCAGGGAATTAGCGAGACAGCTGAAGGGGTGGTACTATTTTCACTTGTAGGCTTCTGTGTCACTACATCTTTTAAATTTATTTATTACAAATCAGTTTTATGATCTGTCATCTCAAACCAGTAAATACTCTTTCATTGTTTGGTTTGTTTAACCGTTCAGCCCAATAAAGTAGAATCGCCAGCCTCCCTAAATTGAGTAATTCTGGCCTTTTTCCTAAATGCTTTTCTCAGCTTTAATCTTGCGGGCCTCAGCATCTGCTGTGTGTAAGGAACGTGAGGATTGTCACCTAAATGGTTAGCTAACACTGGGTGGGGAATTCTGCAGCAGGGCAGAATCCGGTAGCTCTCCTGGGCCCTTACGGATGTGCCGCTTTACATCGAGTAATTCTATGCTCACAAATGCTTACGTCTAATCTGTGGGTAGTCCTTTTTACTAGCACTTTCCAGCTTTGTTGCAAAGGGAGATGATACCCCTGGAAAATGAAGGAATACTGGTGTGCTGCTCGTTTTGAAACATGGAGGGAAGAATCTGGTCAGAAAACATAAGGTGCTTTCATCAATACCAGAAATCCACAGTCTTTAGTTTAGCTGGTTGGTGATTTACCCAAAAGACGTTTTCACTGCATCTCTCTTTCTCGTAATGTGGATATAGGCCAAAACAAAAATCCCCTCCCTGAAGGTGCTGTCAGCATCCCAGCAGTGCGGCCAGAGGGCAGGAGGGGAACAGAGTGCACCTTCTTCCTTGATCTCCCAAGGTTGAGCCAGGTGGGAAGCTGGAGGAAATCACTTCTCTCAGAAAAAGGAAAGAATCTTGAATTATGTTTTTCAAAGACTTAATCTGGTTTTTGCACTGGTGTTGGTTCAGCACTTCTTCTTACGGTGAAGTAGAACCAAACTTTGTTTAAGGGTCCCGAGGAGAACATGCAGACGGATATCAGACTGTCTGCTGAGAATCGCAGACAAATGGTACATTTTACACAATAAAGCACTTAAAGATAAAATCAAGCAGTATTCAGGTAGTACATGTCATACCTCAGCAGCATTGATCTGAAAGCTTGGTAGGCACTACAGGCTTACTGGAGAAAAAAGTGCAGTAGTTTTCCAGGAGTTCTAGGTGTTTTCAACTTGTGAAAGCCTGCTAAAATACATCAGTTTAAATACAGTTGTTTACTAAAAAAAAAACAAAACCAAAACCCACTGAAATGTTTTTGTAATGTACATAGTATTAAGCAGTTAATCAATATTTAGAGTTCCAGTTCTGTTAGTAAACATGTTATTTCTAATCCTTTTCAGTCATAGATGTAATAAAGGGTAGTTTTCTCCTATCCACCTTTGCATTCTCAATTTCATGCCTGTCAGTTGAGAAAGATGGGCTCTTGATTCGATATTCTCAATCTTTCTCTGGAGTAGCCCACTTCCCCTTGACTGTATGGCAAAATGAGACTCCTTAGGCAACTTAAAATGAAATGCTGTGAATTTCCCTTTAGCATATCTTCACAAATTTGACAATTGCATATTTGCTGTAGTAGTCCAAATATTTGTAGTAGTCCAAATATTTCTGAGATTTTTTTTCCTTGAAAAAGAATATGGATTAATGTTTGTTTTATAGAAAATGTGGTTTAATGGAAAAGAAAGAGGAATGTGAATAATTGGTAAAGTTATTGCTATATAAAACTTCTGGATTTTGATGTAAGCTAACCAAAAAAAGAAACGAGACTTTTAAAAGTTAAAGTAGGTACCTTGATCCATCCTTAATTCACCTTTTTAGGTAGAGAACCTCTCCTGCTAAGATACAATCCTCTTACGAAGAGTTTATTTTTAGGCTGGCTGTAAATAATGCCCTGGGCATAATGCACAACAAAGTTCCCAGGGTTGTGATATTGTTGATTCTATCAAGATGCGTGTTCTTAATTTAGCTCGCAGTGTTGCATTTATTTGTAACTCTCATATTTCATCGATTAATTAATTGCTTGGATTGTTAGAGGATATTTCACAGAAGCACAGAATGGCTGAGGTTGGAAGGCACCTCTGGAGGTTGTCATCTCCAACGCCCCTGCTCAAGCAGGCTGCCCAGGACCATGTCCCGATGGCTTTTGGACATCTCCAAGGATGGAGACTCCACAGTCTCTTTCGGCCGTGTGTGCTGGTGCTCGGTCACCCTCACAGTAATAAAAGTGTTTCCTGATGTTCTGAGGGACCCTCCTGTGGTTCAGTTTGTGCCCACTGCTCCTGGTCCTTTTCCTTCCCTGCATAATGTTCTCCTATTTGAGAGAGAATAGCCTTTGCTGGAGAGGTTATTTCATCTCCTGGAGACTGAGATAAAGGCAAACAGCAAGTGAAGGTAGTGTCACCTTCTTTTAATTGTTAAAGTGAGATGTGGATGTCACTAGTGTAGGCTAATATGATAGAAAAATGGGGAAAACGGGGAGATGAATTGTCTGTTGCTGAATAAAGAGCTAAATCAGGAACTTAACGTTCTTGTTGAAGTTGAGCAATGTTATGAAGAGTGGAAAAAATCCTGAATCGGTTAAAATCCTGAAACTTAAAAGCCCCAGAAATGATCATGATCTTACAACGTAAAATGATATATTAACACATGCCCATAAATCAGAAGATTTTATAATCTGTGTGAGCTGTTTCATGAGTAATCTGAGCTTGTCTCACCCACGTCTCATTCTTGTCTCATCCTTTGTGCCAATATCTGTTCCTTTTTGGGGCTGGCTTAAAAGTCTAACGCGCAGACAGACAAGGAGGCACCAGGAGGAAGGCTTTGCTTAGGTTATGTTAAGTGCTGGGTCCTATGAAGGAAACTCTGGAGTGACCCAAAGGAAACCGAGCTTTTATGTGGGCAAAACTGGGGGGAGAAGGCTACCAAAACGCCAAACCACAAACCCATGCAGTGAGATGGAGAGGCAGAGGAGGCAACCGGTCTGAGTCGGGCAATCCGCTGATTGTGTTGACCTTCTGACTGGTAATTACATCTTGAAGAGTAAGTAGGAATGAGCATTTGCTGTATGTAAACAATTACATTAGATGTCCGTTGTCTCGTCTTCCCCAGTAATCTCAGTGATCTTCTAATACAGTCTCAAACAGTTCTGGAGGCCCTTAAAATAAAAGAGGTATGTTCATCTGGGTTTACATTAGCTATTTAATCACCAGATATGTTCCTAACCCTCATGTGTCATCTTAAAAGAGGCAAACTGAGGGAAGAGATAATATATCTCTATTTTCTCTCTTTTCCTTATCAGTATGACTATAGAGAGATATATATGGCTATACAGTATATAGATACTATAGGTATAGACTAGTACTAAAGGCCACATAGTCACGGACAAGCATTGGGTAGGCTGGTCATTCAAAGGCATGGGCTGCTGATCATTGGGTACTGCATGCAAGGGTACGGTTCCTTGAAAGCCTGCCATAAAATAAAGCTCAACCAAGCTATATCACTGTTTGTATGGTTTTCTAAGTGCTCTAATAATCCCTCTGCTTCTCCAAACTGTGTTCTTCATTAGGGCTTGGGCAAAATTTCATGATTCGGATTCTGAGTCATATATAGACTTGCCAATTTGCATTAATAGCTTGAAGAATCATTGAGAGCTACTCATTTTCTCAAATTAGCAAGTAAATCAGTGAATGTAGTAGCAAGAATGGAGTATGAAATATACTCTATTTGTTGAGCGTTAATTTCTCATTATAACTTTATATTATAGCAGTAAACATCTTGCAATATACATTTGTAAGGATAATGAAATCCGAGTACTCTGTCCTCACTACAAATACTCTGATGAAATCATTGTTTGAAAACGAATGTTATATATCATTACAAAATTAATCTCCATTTTTCAGATGATGCACAAAATCTAAACATACTGATGTATGTTTAAACATAATACGTAACATAATTACACAGCCGGGCTTTCAGAAAAAGCAAAATAAAGAGCATTTCTCCTTTTCCAGGTCACTTTTATACACCACAGTCAGTATTTTTACTTTAATTCTGGACTGCGTTTATACTGTATGGGTTCATAAGCTGAAGAAAAAGGTATTGAAATAAAGGTTCCCCACCCCTGGCCCAATAAAGCCTCTGTATCCCATTCCACATGCTAAAACAAGGGGAGGAGAGGTCAGCCTCCTTTGTAATACGTCCGTGGAGAATCATTAACCAGAGTGTCGTGGATTCAGTAGAAGACACTTTGAGTAGTAAAACAAAAGTCTAGGGAAAACATGTTTTCTTCAATTTGCAGAGATCTGGGATCTTGAGCTTTGAAATCTCTCTAGAAGCAGAACAGAGAAACCAAGAATTGGCATGTAGCTCTTTGAAAGCAGAAGATGAGAAACTGGGAAGGGGGTTTTAGATTACCAAAAGTAAAGGAAGCGAAGGGGAGGATACGCTTTTGTTGTGGGCATTTCCATTTCGCTGTAGGACTGGCTGAGAGAGGCAGAAACTTGCTGTATAGGAGACAGACAGACAGACACATCATAGAGACTCTGCAGGATGGGAGGAGGCATGGAAGTCCTGGGGTCCGGTGGCCAAAGGGGAAGGAGGAGCTCCAGCAGGGCTAGCAGGTAACCCCCCTGGGCAGAGCTCTGCCGAGGAGCGCGGCGATATTGGAAATCCTAAAACAGGCGTTTTCTGGCCAAGAGCCAGAAGCGTTGAGGTCGGGAACACCACCGTTAGCAGCTGCCAAACAGTTCTTCACTGAGAAAGCAGATGTCACCCTGCCAGCGGAAAAAATCAGGCTTGACCTCACTGGGGGGAGAAATTCAGGGGACGTTTTTTCAGTGTGTCTGATATGGGCAGTTTTGCATATAGACCTTGGCATGCTGTTGCAATTTCCAAAATAAACCAGATTTTAAGAAAATATATACAACAGTTTTAAGCTATAAATAAAGTTTGAAGGGAAAAAAAAAAGGCTCTGATTTTATGTGCAAGAATTCCCTTACCCCCGATTGCTATAGTTTCAGGTATGATTATAGCACGTGAGGAGGATATCCTTGATATAATGGGCACTCTTCTGGATCTCTGTGGAAAAGCATTTAGTACTTCTTGGTATGAAATGGTCATGAAGTCATATATGTATTGTTTATGGTCTCCTAATCCAGGATTTATTGTCTTAATCCTGTTCCAGAACTATGGACTTGAGTTTATTAAAAAAAAAAAAAAAAATTCTTCAAAGCTTTTAAGCAAATTGATCTACTCTGGCTTTAAAATTCTCGTATTCCCCAAATTTATATTAGTCTGTGTGATTCTTGTAGTCATCCATATAATATTCAGTGCTAGAAGGATTTTGCACGTGGCATGTATTACCATTTAAAAACTGCTTTAATATGACTTTAATATTAAAATACGGATGAAAATTACTATTAGTTATACCTAACAGGTTTCCACTTTGTTGCTTTCCGGAGTGGGAAGGAAAACTCGGTTACCTGCAGTTTTCTCTGTGCTGTCCTTCGTTTTACGCTGTGATGGGATCTCTTATCTCCCTCCTAGTTTGCACTTCCACTTTGCTGCCTGGTTTTAGCAGTGATTTGGGAGGAGGGAAGCTGCCCGTCAAAACGCGACGCAGCCTGACCTTACTGTTAAGAGGCTTCTCTTGATGTCTAACCTGAATTTTCCTGCCAGCAACCTTAATAAATTATGCGCTTTTTCTCTTTGTTTTAGTCTGTTATCTTGTTTTTCTTCAGTTTTCCCTTTCCAGACGGAACACCGCCAATTACTAGGCTTTTCTCAAAGAAAAACAGCTTCCCCAGGGAGGTGTATTTTTACACCAGTGCAATGATTGGCTTTATTACAGCAGAATGAGCTCATTGACCAGTGGCCCTCTGGTAGACCGCTGTGACCTTCAGGTCCTTTTCTGCAGAATTCTTCTCTGACTCGTCATTCCCTTTTAGTTTATTTTTCCTGCAATAGTGGAGCAACTTGTATTTGTCCTTACGAAACTACATTTCCAGCTCTTTTCTCCAAGGTAACAGGAACCTTTCAAATTATGATCCTGTTGTGTGATGTACTTGCAGACCACCGCGTTCATGCCGTCTGTAACTGCAGTAAGAGCACTCTATTCCATCCTTCGAGTCATTACTGGGAGTATTGGATAATACCTGCCAAAGACAGACCCTGGTGCAAATCCGCTCAAAATACAGCCCACGGTTTTGGCATTGAGCTGCTGTTAACTGTTCTCTGGGTGCCATTTTTTAATTATATGTCCCAAGATTGTTGATGGAAGTGTCAGAATATTATGCGAAGCAGTATTAAGAGACTTACTACCACATACATGACATATATTGTATGACATACACAACATAAATGACATTTATTGCCTGAGCAATCGTCTGCATTTGTAAGTGCAGAGGGGGGCTGTAAAGACATCAGTTCTACAATCAACTGTATTATCTAGTGACTGAAAAATGAGATTTCATTTCATTAGGAAATTACTGGAATGTTTCCACAGCAGGTTGGCCAGAAAGAATAACATTGGCTTCTCTGAAATCAGTGTTCTTAGTTATCACAGTATTTGCGCTAATTCTGATTGCTTGTGTAAATGCGCAAGCTTATCATTCAGTGTGACAGCACGCAAGATTAAAAAAAAAATTGTATTTTTGAAGTGTGGCTTATGGTTTATGTCCTAGCTAAAAGTGCCATTCCAAGACAGAAGAATGTTTTCAGAAGTATAGGTGATTATGGTGATTATTGGTGACATGGTAATCTACAGAATATTAAAGAATTTTCTAAGGCCTTTTTAACAATCTTAAAAACTCTTAGAAGAAGGTTACTAATCAGGCAGACAGCTCGCTTCCACGCCTTGCTTTCATAAGGATTTTGTAGCTAATTAATTAAAATTGTTTGCATTGGAGTATTCTAATGGGAAGAAAGGCCTTATGTTTCTAATGAAATTGCCTGTAGTTTGCTTAACTTAGAAGAATTTTTTAAAACTACTGTATTATCTAGAGCAGATTCTTTTAAGGACTCTAGGACATTTTCATGAACGTTTATAATTAAATGATAGATGAACTTAACGTACGGTCAGAAATGCAGTTGTTACTTTGCAAGGTTGAGTTGCTTTATGTTTGATGATTTGCAATGGTTTATGCGTTACAAAATTTAATGTAGTATGTTAAGCCTTTGTCATCTCTACTCAGCTTGTCATGAGGTCTGGACTTCATGGTCTCCAGGGGATGATGTCTTTGGTTAAGTTAATGTAATAAATGGAGGGAACTCTTGCTTTCCTGTCAGCTTTCATAAAACTTCATTGCCAGCTTTATAGTCCCTGAGCATCATCAGCAAGCAATAGCTGTATTAATAATTAGCGCATCCATTGCTTCCCTAAAATGTTTCAAAAGAAAATGAGTGTGAAAGCATGTAGAGTTTTGCGGGTTTAAATGGTATTAAACGTTACCATATTAAGTTAAAAAATATAAAGTTGTTCTACTTACATACTTAAAACATTTCAGTTAAAAAACGACAAAAGGATTTTTTTATCCTTATATTTATTTGGTGTTCGTTATTGCTGGTATATTCCATTTCCTCATTACAATATTTTCTCGTATGTTCTTCCTAGAATGGCTTTACTCCTTTATATATGGCAGCTCAAGAGAACCACATTGAAGTGGTGAAATATCTCCTGGAGAATGGAGCCAACCAAAGCACAGCTACCGAGGTGAGGTATATTGTTCTTTTTTTACACATGCTCTTATTTTCCTTTGCCTTTCTATTTAGATCGCTTAAAGTCAGAAGATTTTTCAAATGGAGTGTTTTGAGAACTTTCACACTCGCGTTTCAATGAGGTGTATTTATGAATCTTACCCTTTTTTTTCTACACACACAGAAGACAAGGGAAGTGGTGAAGTTGTTCTGGAAGTGGTGAAAAGTCAAGGGATGAAATCCAGCCCGATACATTTGACAGCAAAATTTCCACTGACTTTAGTGAGCCCAGGATTTTCACCGTCAGTTTGTGCCCATTTCTCCTGTCGGCTTCCTGGAGAATTTTCTGTAAAATGAAATAGGCTTTGAGGAGAGGTCCCTGGGGCTGTAGAAATTATAGGGGGCCAAGGTGGTATCGTCAAGGGGAATAGCAGATCGATCATAGGCTAGGTGGTACAGCGTTTCATTTGAACAGATTTACGTCTCTGACAAAGCCCCTGAGAACTCAAACATCGAGGAGTGCCATCACCTGAGCAACGGGGCTATCTTTGTGCTGCTTTTTCATGTGCACTGTAAGATCCGGGCGAAAATCGATTAATAGATTATTATAGCATGTATCTGCCACGCTTGGCTGTATAAGGGGTCTTCTGGGGAAGGTAGTTTGGAGGCCTGCTTCAACTTCTTCCTCAGCCAGCTGAAAAGTGTGTGGGACGTAATGTGAATACCATAATTAGGACTATGAGGACTGTGTCCAGAAGGGTCTCTGTGTATGGCATAAAATGGTATAAAAACAATTTGTATCAACAGATAGTTGTTGACAAGCTTCCTTTTCGATGGGGTCTTGAGGTTTTAGATGAGTTCAGTATATCTCCTGCCTTGAGAGAAGGAGTGAGAGCCAGGCAAGTGCATGCCCAGAAGTGATGAGGGGAGCAAGCTCTCGTGGTTCGTTCAGGTAGGCAGGGGCCTCAGGAGGTCACTTACTCCAACCTCCTCCTCCTGTTCCTCCCAGTGAGAGGCGATGGCAGCTGAACCTCCTTGACCAGCTAAGTTACTCCGATTCAGAGGCAGACACCAAAGTAAGAGAGACAAGTCTCCATCTTGAGAGGAACTGAATCATAAGAACGTCCTTCTGCACACGAGAGGGTCTGAGGGCAATGGGGAAAACTCCTGGGTCAGGAGGACTGTGCTCATTCCGTTTCCCCCGAATGTTCTTTTATTCCCAGCCCAGGGGACGAGCAAACAGGCTCTGTGCCACAAAGCGTGTTGCCTTCATGTATGTTCAATGGATGTGGATGTGCTGCGTGAAGGAGTAAGGAAAGTTCCTCTCCTGTCAGAGCTTTTGCTCATGGTTATTACTTTCCCCTAGTCTGTACAGAAACTCACCCGTTCCGGCTTGCCTTCACAGACGGGTGAATTTGAAATGACGGTGCAGATATGCTCGCTTTCCTTTCCTTTAAACCTAGCGTTAACAGCTGCTTTGCTGTCCCTTCCCTCAATGGGTACTGTACCGCTTGATGACAGCTCCGAAAATAATCCTCTCATGGCCTGCGTATACGGCGATCGCGTTACATGGCAGCTTTCTGAAACATGAAATCCCGTGTGATTGCCAGGCAACGTGGCAGAAACACACTCCTTGTGAGGGAGCCCAGTGGCTCGGTGGCTCTCCAGGAGCCCGGCATGGCTACAGCTCACAGCCACCTGCCCACAGCCTTCCTCCCAGTCACTTGCATCACAGGCATCGCTGGAATTCACAGTATAGTCTGATTTTTTTTTTTTTTGGGGGGGGGGGGGGGGGGAAAGGCAGCAGGAGAAAAAAAACCAAATGCTCCCCACTCTGAACCCGAGTCTGAGTCTGTCTTCTGCCATCAGGTCAGTTCTCACTTTTGTAGCTTGAAAAGTAAAGGGTGTCTACCCCCTTATCGCTTAACTAGAAAAGTTTTGAGTTCGGGACTTCCTGAGGTGATGGTTTTGGTGATTCAAGCGTTGCTGAAGGGGGGCCTGAGCCACTGTCTGCTTTCACACGTGCCTAGTTAGTCTCATGAACAGAGTGAAGAAATGGTACATTAAATAAGGTGGGATGGCAGCCACCAAAATATATGGAGAAGGACCTTCTGTTTGGCATCAAAGGTTGGCCGTCCTCATGCGGGGAGGTGGGGAAATGAAATGAAATGCTTTCTGCGAGCTCCAGTCAGCCATGCTTTCCAGAAGCAATAGGAGAGGGAATGCAGAGAGAGCTGTCTCCTTTTAGAGGAGAATGGAAGGTGAAGTGGTGCAAATCAAATGGATGATCTTGTCCTTGAAGCTTTGAAACTTGCACTGTCTTTGGATATATTCCCTCTAACGCTTATGTATGTATATATACAAAATGAGAGCAATGATGAGCTCAGTTTCACAGGGCTTCTAATCCAGGATTTGTTCTCATGTTCCCAGAGGCGAAAGGCAAATGCATTAAGCCATTTCAACACCTAATGTAGCCCCAATCTCAGAATTATCTTTACCGTTCAGCTGTTTCGTCAGCTGTTCACCCTTTTTTAATTCACTGTACAGAATTTAATCTCTCTCACAGAAAGAAACCATAGTAGTATCGCTGTTACAACGCACCTACCCACAGTTCTACGCAAAAGGGAGTGAACGTTATTAGATTACTAAGGGGAAAAATTGCTTTGGCAATTCTTCAAATGTTTCTTTCAGCATGTGTTAGCTCCCATTCCTTCCTAACTTGTCCTTTGTTATTTTATCATCTTTCCATATTTCTATCCCAAATCAATTCTGTCTCGTTCCTATGCCTTTTACAATGCATCTAAATCAGCTTTCTCACTTTCTGGGTATAATCAGTTCTTCAATTGTTCCTTCCGACCTAGGCATAGAAGACCTTGTTTTATTCCCTTCCCTTTTCTGTCGTTGCTATTCATCATGCCTCGGTCTCAGACGCGGTTGAAGAGCTGCTCCCTTCCTCGTGGTTCAGCTGCCCGCCGGTCTGGCACGCGGTTGCAGCGCGTGTGCGCTGGGGCAGCCCGCAAGACTTCAGCTAGGTTCAGTTTTACAGTCAGAGTAAAAGGGATGGGAGCAGGCAGTACTTCAGCTGAGACAGCAAGCTGCCATCCTGTGACACATTTTAAAGCATTGGCAATCCGGGGCAGGTGTGGAGGAGCAAGACAATTTGAAAACAATATTAAAACAAAGCTAAAACTATGAATGAAAAACAGAGAGTTTTTCCTGACTTGATTTTTCCAAAAAGTACGAATAATGTAATGTTTTCCTGCTTCAGGTTAGAATACATTGCTAAACGTGATCCGACTTCCTTGAGTCCATGCGTAACTTAGAATGGGAAACAGCAGCAAATGCCTCTGAAGATATGCTTTCTTTTTGCAGAGATGCGAGACATTCAGAAACAAGTTCCTTGTATGTCTTTCACAACTACTTTGTCCAGTGCTCACTAATCCTTACCCAAATATTATTAAAAATATGCTCTGTTTGGCCCATTTTAAGATGAGAAGTAATTAAGGGAGATACTGTGGAAGGATCCTTTGCTTCTACTTGACTTGAAAAAAGACTCCGTTGGAGTGAAAAAAGTGTGCTTCTGATGTGTTTGATGTCACATCTGGGTTAAAATGCCGTGCTTCCGATGTCATTTCGCTGGAGACGGTATTGCAGAGGTAGAAAACAGCTGGTAACCCGCTTATCAAATTTCTATGTGTGAACAGCGCGGCGCCAGTCACTGAAGCTCTAGGTCTTTCAGCGTACCGAGCACACCTTCTTTTCTTCTCTACCAGGACGGTTTCACTCCTCTAGCTGTTGCGCTGCAACAAGGACACAACCAGGCGGTGGCCATCCTCCTGGAAAACGACACCAAGGGCAAAGTGAGATTACCGGCTCTGCATATCGCCGCTAGAAAAGACGACACCAAATCAGCGGCGCTCCTGCTGCAGAATGACCACAATGCCGACGTGCAGTCCAAGGTAACGCCATGCTGCCGCAGAGGTAACAGGGTGGTCAGGCGGCTGAGTGCCGATGGGCAACAAACTTTACTTCCTTCGTCTTAACGGTTAAAGGTAATTTCTTCTGTGGGGAAAGACGAGTTGCTCGACCAGTATCACCAGTAACATACCTACTTTTGCAGTGTTTAGCTACACAGTAATTACAAACTACTCATTTTTCTGCTTTTTAGTTGTATCTCCTATTTCTTTGGTAACCAGCTTTCTGTCATTATTTGTAAACCAGAAGACGCTGGAATGGAAGCAGAATCACTGCTTCCCTATTAAATAGGATACTGGTTTATTGCCCATGGGAACATGGGTTGTATTTAAAGTTAATGCATGCTTGAATGGCTTTTCCCATAATTAACAGCATAACTCATTTCAAAAAGCAACATAGTTCTTCGTTTTGCGGCCAGTCTTTTAATATTGTTCCTCTTTTTTCCAAACCATGCTGCATCAGATGATGGTGAATAGGACGACTGAGGTACCGAGATAAAAAATTTTTAATTACTCTTTCTGTTATAATTATTTTCTCTGCTCTGTGGCAATATTTCTTTATTACGTAGCATTAAAACCGAAGATAAGACTCTTTTTTTAATACATTGAAATTTGTGACATAGCAAACCTATTTTTATTCATCCTTTGTCTTAGAAATTTTTATTTGTGTCACTATTGAAGTAAACTTTTGACTATTCACATCAGTTCAAAGAAGTCTGAAGCGAGTAATGGAGCTAAGAGGATAAAGATGCTTTTCTAGCTCCGTTTCGTTAATTGTGAAAATGCACTCACCTGGCATAACTAGATTAAGGTGTCTGGCTCAGCCAGAATAATGGTAAAATTCATTTTCCTTCTTTTACAATACTAAATATAATCAAATCCTCTAAGGTAAAAACTTGTTCAGCGCATCTGCTTATTTTCACCATTGTTCTTATTACAATCTTTTCCATAAAGTTTTGAAAAGTCCTTAAGGGGTAGCACATAATCAGAATTTACCTGCAGCAGATAGTATTACATTTCTCATACGGATTCTGGCAATACCATCTCTCCAAGCACTTCCACTAAAAATCCTGGGTCTGATTGGCTAGAACTGTCATTTCTCCCCTAAAGATTATTGTCACGTTTAGGAAAAAGAATTATTTCCAAGAACACGGTCATTATTTGAATGCCTGCTTTTAAATAACGGAGTTTCTCTGTTAGACGAGGGGATGAATTTTGAACGCGTGAGAGCGCGTCACGCTTGGCGTGTGCGCACGTGAGCAAGTTGCCGCGGGGCAGCCGGTGAGGGGAATTGGAAAGGTGGCAGCTTCTCTCTGGCATCTACCCGTGGGCATGTTCTTCACCGTGGTAAACGTGAAGGGGGTTACCTCTCCTTCGAGTTACGTTACTTCTCATACCTCACGTTTGTCACCAGGCAAACACGTGTCCGCGAGGAGGTAGTTGTTAATGCAATGTGCATTCAATCTATAGCTTAACGCAGTATCGTATTTGTGTGCCTAATATCCTCAGTAGACACTGCCCTGGTAATTTATCCCAGCAAGAAGACTATGGATTTAATGAGTGTTTGACTGTACTTTGACCAGGATCACCTGTGGGCTGGCAAGGAAGTAAATGGAATTAGGGTAAAATAATGGGCTGGTTGCTTTATCTTTTGGGAATAAAGTTGATTTCGGAGTGCAAGATCTGCCTACATTTCTTTATTCCATGAATAGTTTAAAATGATGATTTGTACACTGAAAGAAAGGAAACCTAGTTGAAAATACAGTATACTCTGGAAGCCAAAAGTATTTCTCTCTTTCTATAGCTAACAGTAAGCTCTGATCAAATCAGTGTAAAGCTCTTCAGGGAAACCTCAAAACCAAGGCCCTTTCAACTTGAATTACTTATGAGACTAAAAGCTTGCTCTGTGTCCTAGTTTCTGAAAAATTAATCTTTTTTTATGTTGTTGTCAAGCAATTCTACATCTCCTATCTGAAGCAGGTTTCATCTCCTAGTGATCAAGAGACGATAAATAAATTGTGTTTTTTCTGATGTATAGATGGCAAAGTTTCTTCAATCCTTTGAGATCCAAATTGTATATAAATATAAATAATAATGATTCTTATACTATGCTACTAAGTAGTTTCTCATGTACACCAAATTCTCAGGTTACAGATTGAGTAACCACTGTTTTTTCAAAAAAAAAAGGGGGGGAGTATGTTGTCAATATTTCTAATTCTAAGAGCAGTAAAATAAGAGTCCAACAACTTTTGTGGTCATTTATCCAAAAGCAGTAAACAGATGCAGCCCAAAAGACCCACATTGCTTCCAAATTGTAATAAGGAAGCTTCCTTTATTTTCTTTAAGAATGGCTAATACATAAATATTTTCTGCGATGAAAGCTACTCTTCTTATTGGCCACTGATTCAGCAGACTGAATTGGAGAATGAAAGAACGATAACCTCTCATGTGAAAACTGCACTCTCTGCCTGAAAGGCTGCGCTATCTTGTAGGTGAACTGGATAAAATCGCCACGGTACATTCGTTTGCCAGCAGCTTTTAAAATCAAGTTCTAGTTAAGTCCATTATCTTGTATCAAATGATTTCTATAATAAGGGCTGTTTCCCTTTGTAGAGTGGCTTTACACCTTTGCACATAGCCGCACACTACGGAAATGTCAATGTGGCAACGCTTCTGCTAAACCGAGGAGCTGCAGTCGATTTCACAGCAAGGGTACGGAGGAATTTCTTTCTCTTCTTAGTTGTAACTGCCTACAAAAGTGGGAGTGTTTCTTTGTCTAGTTCTTAGTCAAGAGTAAGAGGGGAGCAAAAGTAATGCTGAAAATCTGTTGTGTTCAAAGATGTCTTTTTGGCAGTAATTCTTAAAGGTTGCCTCCGTGCGGTGCACCAGAGTCCTTGGGAGTTGAGTAGCGACCAGTATTCCCAGCTGAAGGAAGCAGGCTCCTTTGACTACCTCCAGAAAGCTGATATTCTCATAACGTGTCAATTCACTTCAGCTTTTCTGTCAGTTAGACATGCTCCAGAAATATATGTAGGATTTATTGGCTTTTTCTTTATTCACTATTTACTATACTACTTTAATTTGATATTTTCACATATAAACATATTTTGAAAAAGTAAAGTAAGGTATATTACTGTTCTATAAATGCAATAATAGAAGTACTTGTACAGTCATGACTACTCTTTCATGGTAAACAACTGCAGAGCTACATAAGATAGTCTCTTTGCTGTTGTGCATTACGTAGTTTGAAACACGGCATCTGGCACCATGAAAACCTCTGGTAATCTGTACCTCAAGCTACCGGATCACAAGTTTTCTGTTTAAATTTGCCAGACACACTTGGAATTACTTTAGGGTTCTGCCTTTCAGACTGACTTTCTCCTGTTGCCAGTCTGGAATAGCTGCAAATATTACCTCTTCCCTCACGCGAAGCGTTTGCAAGGACTTTCAGCTTAAACGGGACCTACTCCTTTACCCTATTGGCATTACACTAAGAAGGTTCCTTTGTGCAGGAGTCACGCATTTGTGTACTCTGTGTATGTTGCAGTGATTTAAATGCATCAGTGTTTTGTGAATATTGACTCATTGGGACTCTGATGTGTGTTTTGTTTCTTCGTCTGACTCTGGGACTGTGATGTTTGCTGCTTTGGCAGATGCGCTTCTTCGTTTATTAAAAACCCCCAACCAACGAAGAAAGATTCTTGCTTAGAAAGGAATTACTAACTCTAGCTTATATGGTGTGTGCCTAGCTCTGATGCTCAAGTATGTTTTTGTTTATTCCCTACAATGTGATGGTCTCATTTTTTGTGATCCGAACACAAATTCACCACCATTATACGCCTTCAAATCCATCATGCTCATTGTTTGTTCTTTTCATGGTGTAGAATGGAATCACCCCACTGCATGTGGCTTCCAAAAGGGGAAACACAAACATGGTGAAGCTCTTGTTGGACCGCGGAGGGCAGATCGATGCCAAAACCAGGGTGAGTCTTTCTATTCCCTGAATATGATGTTGTCCCTTCTTGGGAATGGATTGGGATTTTTTGCTTGCTTGGTTTTGGGTTTGGTTTATTTTTTTTTTAAGCCACAGATCAGGAACACCAAGATTCATAGCTAGGAATTCAGCTTCAGTAATTGTGTCTTGTTCTCTGTTCTTAAAGTGAGACATTAGATGCAGCTGTTGTAAATGACTCAAAAAAAAAAAAAAGTTCAGCTGAACACAGCTCCAATGTTAAACGTTGCCTCCTCACAAGTGTACTCTTTTTGAATCTTGGACCAAATTTAAATTGTGACTCTCAAAATAATTTATAAGGAAATATTTTTGTACTTTTTTTTTTTTTAATTCAGAATCCTACCTTCAGCTTTCAGGGTGTTATTTGTTTTATGTAGACTGTTTTCTATGGTATCAGACTAAAGAATGGCAGGTATTGGTGATAGTAGGAGGCAGAAATACTATTTCCTCTAGTCTGCTGTATAATCTACCTACATCTTAGAAGAAAAAGCTGATTAAACTCATCTTTTTGAGGAAGTAAGGCTCTTAGTTGGTTCAACTTCACGTGACACAAGAACACACGTGCTGCATGGCAGTGGGAATTGGAGGGTCTGGACTCAGCTCAGCCTTTCCGTCCCCTGACTCCTAAATGTCTGTGCCAGTCATAGTATGCCTCGTTATAACTGCTGCAGTGGGCTGGCCGTCACTTGTTATTTATGGGAGATATTGCAGTCGTTCAGGACAAAAGAAAAGCCCATCAATTTATACGGGCAGGGTTAATTATTTCAAATGGGATTTTGGAGTCACCTAGGAAAAAGTTGTCATTTATGCAAACTGAACTGCACAGGACTCGTTCTTGAAAGCTGCTGGTTTTTAAGCACTGATCTGCAAAATTATATCTCCAAGTAATAGAGGGTGTTTTAGTACGCAGCATTTAGATGTGGACATAAGAGTTTTTGTTTAATAAGGTAGAAAGGTAGAGGAAGGTAGAGGATATTGCAGTCAGCTACCCTTGTGGTTGATTCAACCTGTGCAGTTACTTTGGTATTAATTACATCAACCATTTGTTGCTTCATAAGCTAGGAAAACAATTGTGAATCTTGTGTAACTCGATATGTGATTATGATTTTGATTTCTGATTATTTATGAAATTATGTCTCTCGTGCTCTTTTGTTTTGTTTTGTTTTAAATTACTGATGATGGAAAATGCTGCCTCTCATGAAGGTGAGCAGTAAATCATCCCTGGTCAAATTTTCCACAATAGGTCCCTAAAATCTCATGGTAAAGAGGCACAAAATGGTAATAATACATTGCAGTCAGGATATTCCCCATACTCCTAAGCAAATAGTCATATAGAAATGGTCCATTTGACCTGTGGAATGAGAGTGTTGAATTCACCTACTTCCTGGTCGGTATTTAGATGCTCGTTTTAGACCAGTTGGCACAGATGATTGTAAAGGACGTCTTGGATTTTAAGAGGTGAAGGCGTATTCCTTTCCCTGATCACCCGCAAAGATTGACGTGCCGTTGTGAATGAAACTGCAAGAGCAGGTCTTTGCCCAGCGTAGGTGGAAGGTGCGAAGTTTAGAGTCTTCTCGTTGTCTTGGCTTCCCGCCCTTTGTCAGCTGCTACGTTAGCTCAAAAACTGTCAGCCCAAAGATATCGGTGAAAACCCGTAAAGGTATCCTGAAGCACCCACAGCCCAGTTTGCACAGGCTCGGCAGCTTCCTCTTGCTTTCATCTTCTGCCTTCTCCCTGCTGAAAGGCACACGGCGGCGGTCGGCTGCTTGCACTTTGCACTGGGGAAGATTCCAGAGCTTTGGTTTTGCTGTCAGTGTCCCTGTGGCGTGATCTTGTCTTTGTGCCAGCTGTTTATAGCGTCTCGGTGTCTTTTTCTTTTCCCTTTGCTTTGTCCGCGTGCCTTTCGTGCTTTGCTCTGGCCATGAGTATGTAGGGTATTGAAGAGGTAGGCTGTGTGTTGCATGCCATGCATACGTGTGTTTTGGATTTTAAAGGACAGGCTTCCACCTCCTCCACCTCGGTACTAACATGCTTGCCTTTCCATACGCACCTTTTCATTTCTGCTGAGGAGCACCTCAGAATTCTCCCAGTAGGTCAGATTCACTGAAAAACAGTGGAATTGAATCCACTAGGATATTTCATTGCTGGATAGCTTGGACTTCTGTTCTTGGTCCTCCATACCGCATCAAAATAAGCTCTTTGGTTAAAAAAGTACTCATTGCTTTCCTTCAGTTTGTTTTTTAACTTGCTTTATTTCATGACATCTGATGATGCATAAATTAAGATGCAAAAACTTATTTTAACAGATTTTAGATGAGCCTCAGTACTTTAATTTTGCAGAGTTAATCTGTGAAATCTTTTTAGGTTTGAAAATGTTCCACTGGAATGATCCGTTAGGAGCCCCTGTATTGTCTAAAAAAACTGAATTAAAATGTGCTTTCTTCAAAGGGAGTAAATTATGCATGTGTCCTCCTGTTCCATGGTTAATGTTGCATGTCAGAGGAAAGCCCTGCTTACTGCAGGAATTGCATGTTTTTATTTTCTATACCTTTCATAATGTATTTGCTGAGATTTTATGGCATTTCTCACTAGAGTATGAAGATGTAGAATTGCTAGTAAATCTGCTTGCTACACTTACATATTTTAAAATAATATTTTACTTAAATTCTTTTGGCAAGTTTTACCATTTTTCTCAACTAACTACTAAATAAGTTTTTAAAATGTGGAATTTCATTTCTTTTTTACATTGTATCTAAAGCAAAAATGTAAATTCCATTCCCGATGATATTAATAGAATACTTTTACTGGTACTGATGGTTATATCTATGTTTGTGCTACTTCTATTTACACACAAACCTTATCTGGAGTTCTGTTTGCTAAGTAATTAACAGGTAAAATTTTTTCTGCTAAAACATTTCATATTTAAAAACTTAGTCAAACCTATATTCTCTATGAGTTTACCTGAATAAGAACTTCAGTGACATATGTTTGTCTAAAATTTTAAAATTTAGCTAAACTTCTGACCTGTACAACTTATGGTGGTAGACCAGTGGAGTTGGGTTTCAGAAGCAAATTGTGGTCAAGAGTAACGTGGCAATTATCACTTCTCTCTTTGAGAGAAGGAAAGCATTTACAGCCTTCCTGCAACATAGTAAGGATTATTACAGGGAGAATTATTTTAAGCGTTTAAAAGCAAAGCAATTTCAGCATGGCCAAAATATGTATATTTCTATTAAAAAAAAAAAAATCTGATGTAATGGAATAATTCAATAAGGATATGCAGGGTATTGAAATGTCACTGACTATCAAAGGGTTTTAGGAGTATTCTTTATCAATGCAGTTTTTGCAATATCTCTGTTTTTATCATCTCTATATATTGTATAGAAAAAAAATGCACGAGAATGTGAGGCTTTTTCAGTTTTTGTATGCTTTTTTACTTTCAAAATACAGTGTTATTTAAAGACCTTTGTCACCTTTCCATTTTTGTGGGACTATGCAAACGCCTTAAAAGCAGGGGAGGACCACGTCCAACCTGTCTCAGATGCTGAAGTCGTCACACATTTTGTGTTCTTTCTATTGAATCTTGCCAACATTGAAATTAAATTTTTCTTGCTCTGGGACTTTTCTTTAGACTCCTTTTGCAGGCTCTTGTCCAGAATATTTACAGTTGAAAAAAATCCCTGGAATGAAACAGAGCATCTAGGCTTGGAACGGAAAACTCATTGTGTGGGAAAGTAAACATGTTGTGTGCCTGGAGCGCGGCAGCTGGAGCTGGAGAGGGGAGTAGACGTGCTGATGGTGGGGAGAAAGTCTGGTATGCCATTTGGGTTGGAGAAGGGCCACAGAAAAGAAAGGAGGTGGCTCAGCTGGAGCCCAAAGAAGTGGAAGGTCGGTCACAGAGATGTGTGATACCAATGGGAAAAGAAAAGGAAGGAGGCTGTGGGGGGTGGAACTCGGAGGGTTTTGTTTTGGGTTGGGTTGGGTTTTTTGTGATGAATGTGCTTCAGACACCCCTGACACTCGTTCTGGGAACCAGAATAAATTCTGGGAACAAATGTTCTGGGAACAAATAAATTGAGATTTATTTGTAATAATGTCTCCTTTTGTATATATGTATTCTGACAAAACCAGCACAGCCGTCTGCTATTTCCACGCAGTAGTGGGATTCCTACCATAAAGCCATTGTAGCCGGATCCTAACCCTATCTTGGCACTATGCTGTGTTTACAGAGTTGTTTTCCTGCAGTAATGCTGCTGTGACATTTTCTCGTAGTCTTCACACACGCACAGAGCACCGGTAATTCACTGGCAGTTTTTGCCGTTCCTAAAGCAATGTCAGATTATAAATATCTAATCACAGTGCAGATACTGGCTATTAAAAAATGTAGTGGATTCATATACTGTTTACAAGGGAGTGGGAAGGGATGTTGTACAGATTATCTAAGCAAGCTATATAGATAGTGACTGTTATTTAGAATTATTTAAATTAATATCTTATTACTCAAGCAAATGCATGGTATATTTTCTGCTGTATTTTTAAAATTAGTACTTTGCATGGCAGAGCTGGAGGAATGCTTTAGAGCGTGTTCAATTATGCCAAGACTCTGAGAGCTTAGAGCAAGAGGGAGACTTGCCTTGTTCATTTTTAAAGAGATGAGGTTTAGTAGTAATGAAAAATGAACAAATGAAAGGGCCTTTATTTGTTGAGAAAATTTAGACAATTTTGCACATCTAGCAGTCAGGATACTAAAATTTTATTTCACCTTTATAAAAATGAGAATATGCAGCTGCAGTTTAGCAGAATTCTTTGATAATTTGGCCTTTGATATTCATGTGCAGTCATCAGTCTTCCTTCGAATGAGCACTGCATGTGCACAACTGTCCTGTTAAGATGCTGCCCATATCATTTCCCATTAAGAATCTCTCGTAAGCACAGCTTCTTTTTATCTCAGTCTCCCTGGTAAGCTCAAGTAAAGCATTTTAATCACTGTGACATGACCCAATAATTTATCTTCCTGATCCCTGCAGTTAGGAGTCATGCACAGAATTCAGAATTAATTTTGCAGGTTAAAAAATGACCAGCGATTGATTTTCAAGGAAGAAAAAGGCAGAAGTTTACCTTCTATTTTGTGAGCCATTTAAGAGGAAATTAAGAGGGATGGAAATGCATGGCTTCCATACATACAGAGAGGATTGTAGTGGCATTTCTAACCGTGACCCAAAGCTGAGCTGGGAGAGTACCGCGTACGGGAACAACAGAACACCAGGTGCAGGATGTCCCTTGGAAGATGAAAACATTTAACTCTCTATTATGTACTATTTGGGACGAGGAGATAAATACTGGACTTCTTAAAATATAAAATTACTGAATTTCTTGTCTCCCGGCATGGCGGCCTTTGTGTTTATGGGATATCCATTATCTGTGCTTCAAAGCCTGTGTCTCTTTGAGCCAGTGTTGTATGTCCTGTCAAATGATACGTTTGATGTTTTGGTCAGCAAGTGTCCTTTGATTTACATGGTGTACCAATTAGCAATGCAATGATTAAAAAAGTACATAGGCAAACTCCTGCAATAGATTTCAGAGCACTGAGGTTCATTGCAAATAGATAATGGTGCAAAAAAGGACTAATTTGGTACACCAGTGTGTCTCTTGATGTTGGCTAATGTCAGTTTGTCCTCATTGTATTATGTACTAATTCTTCTATTACAGCAGCTCTCTCTTTGCCATTTCCCTCATCTTTGAAGAAAACGTATAAGCAAAAATGGAATCTAAAGTATTAAATATACAATTATTTTAAAATAAACATGCTGTTTTCCCCAGGGCAGAAAAAGGGAAGAGAATGGAAAGGCTGCAAAGCCTATTGCTTCATGCACCTACTGGAAGGTGCACAGATAGTAAATGATGATGCATTTATAAAAGCTATGACAGGTTACAATAGGATAGGTAGCACATTTTTATCTCTACTTTTAGAGGGCATTATAGATAAGAAGAGACGAGAAATCATGCTTTTTAATGATTTGCTTCTTGTTTTTGTTTTAGCTAGACTTTCTTGTGGAGTTGATGTGTTTCTTAGCTTGTATTTTTCTTCTTTTTTCTCCCTCTGGGGATTTGTCCTGTTTTTTTCGAGGGCTCACACAATTCTACCTTTCTGTTGCTGTTCTATTAAATAGAATAACATAAAAGTCACTTTACAGACAGGGAAAGCGAACCTCCCGCATTGATTAAAAATGTAGAGCACATAAGGCGAGAAACTGGAAAGAAATGCCAAATAAATACCTTTCCTGGAAATACATTTGGGATATATTCTCACCTTAGTAATGCTAATGGGAATTATGTGTATGAATCCCTCTGGCAATGAGATGAAAATGT
Organism: Pelecanoides urinatrix; assembly: GCA_013400755.1. Taxonomy (NCBI): domain Eukaryota; kingdom Metazoa; phylum Chordata; class Aves; order Procellariiformes; family Procellariidae; genus Pelecanoides; species Pelecanoides urinatrix. The sequence continues at coordinate 143,594 of VZTQ01014099.1, forward strand.
ACCTCAGTTTTGCATGTAAAGACTTGATTTAGGGGACTCTGAAGTTTCAGTGCAGAAAAAAACCCCAGATAAGCTAGTTAGGCCCAATTCCTTTACATTGACCCAATCTGCCAGGTGCTGAACAGCCTTGAATTCTGTTTGTGGGTTTGATCTCACATCGGTTGAATTTCATTGCAAAGCTTCCGTGGGATTTAGTGATGCCTCTGCCTCTGAGATAGGGAGCGTCACGGCACACCTAACCCCTTCCCATGTTTCTGAAAAGTCTCTGGAAACAGTAGATAAGTAAGGGAGAAGAATTCCTCCCTGCAGGCTTCGGTTCCTCACTGCAGCGGAGCTTTGTTGCGCTGCTAACTCAGCAAGGTGCTCTGTGCTTTCCAAACCGAGGATGAGGGAAGATCGGCTTCTTGGAACTACCTTTTGTAGAGCGTTACAGGGCTGTGTTTGCATAGCTAAAATGATGTTGCAATTGCAATGGCGCTGTGCAGTCTAGAGCTACTTTTAATTTAAAAATGTTAGTAGTAGAAGTAAAAAAATAGCGATGTAGACTTCCTCCAAACTCTAGCAAGGCACACAGTCTATCCAAGTATGAAGCAGGGTCACTAACTCATACTTAAGGCCATGTTTTTGTATTTTTGCTACTTTTTTAACCTCTAAGTAACAAATCTCTCTCAGACCAGTGTATTCATCTTTTAATCATGCTGTTACTGGATTCTTCAGAAAGCACCCTAGAATAATAGCATCTACCTCATCTACAACGAGCAATGTGTCTCAAGGGAGAAGGCTTTTCGTGAGGTTAAAAACTATTACCATTTAACCTTTATAAACCTATCTCTGTTGAATGAGTATTGATGACTTCTCTGAGTGCCTGCTGGAACAATATCGAGATCTGATGAGATGAAAACTTGGGTTTTTATAATTTACGCATTTTCTTTTTTCTGTCATTCAGCATAACGTTCTTTTGCAACCATTTTTCTTGCCTCATATTTCCTGTATTTTTCTGCATAAAGTCCAAACTGTAGCAGAATTACCTAGAATGCATTCTCCTATCTGAATGTTTCATTGACACATCTTTTGCTACCACTGCTGCAAATGTTACCGAGTAGCCCGAGCAAGTCTTTTGGTATAGGGTAGTGTTCTGCAATGGAAAAAACATTGTGGAGTTGGTGGTCTCACAGCAATTTTAGCAAAGAATTGTTAGCTCTCTGTTAACCGCTCAATCTCAGAAATGAAAGGTTTTGTTCTGTTTGTTTCTCTCTTTCTGTGTTTTAAAATCTTCTTTCTCCTCCTTCCTGTTTAGAAAACAAAACAAAACACAACACAACACAACAACAAATTCGAGAGTAAATTTTCTAGTGTGAACATTTCTTGTTTCAACCCTGCATCAAAAGCAATCAAAAGGGCAGGGGTTGATTAATGGAGCATCCTTGGCACAGGACACATTATCCAGGGAGAGACAGGACAATCTCAAGAGGAGGAGCAGAGGAGAAGGATGCTCACATTATTCTCTTTGATAAGAGATTTCAACACGCAATGGGCTTCCTCTCTGAAATGGTAACCTTAGAGTGTGCTTTACTGGTGCAAGAAAGAATAGGGATGAAACTTGATGTTGTGGAGACAGCTTCAGTTAGGAGTCAAAAAAAAGGGCTTTTTCACATGCTTGTGGGGCTACATTCCTGGAAGGGTGTTCCTCAGAGTGCCAGGATGGACAGTTGGGGATGTGCTCATTTGTTTTCCCTCCTTTTACTTTAAGGATGGTCTCACCCCACTCCACTGCGCTGCAAGAAGCGGACATGACCAAGTTGTGGAGCTGCTCCTGGAACGAGGTGCCCCGCTGCTTGCACGGACCAAGGTGTGTGTCTTATTAGAATACGTTAACAGCTCTAGGTAACTTTCCACAGAATTTTCAATGTCACTGAAAGGACAAGGAAGAAGACAGGAACATTTCTGTTCTCCCAAAGGAAATGTATTAATGGGTAGAATGATCCAAAATAAGGTTTTCTTACATAATTAGGGACTAGCCTTTCCGACTATATGAAACGGTATACACTTCTTTGCCCCACTCTGTAATATCAGGCTGAACACATGATACACAGTGCTATTGCAAGCACTTCACTTCTGTTGCTTCCTAAGACCGTAGGACACAGAGATGGGAAAACTGGGTCAGTCACTCCTGAGAAATGATTCCTGGTATATATTTTCCGATCCTTCATATAAGGTAACTAGAACCTGTGACTTGCAGCTTCTCCTAATTGTTTTCCTGGACTATTTCAGACTTGGAAGATGATTTCAGTGTGTTCTTACTGAGTTCTGAAAAGCGCACATCTGAGATGAATGCATTTCCTACAAATGCTGTCCCTTTGGTCAAATGAGAGAGGGATGCTTGTGGTATCACAGCAAACCCCACTGAGCAGCACTGCACATCCGTGAATTTCGGAGCGCCTGACAAAGGTAGCTGGTGTCATTAGTTGGAAAACGGTGGAAGAGAGTATTGCAATGATATGCTTGAGGTCCCCTGGAAGATGAGGAGGGACAAACAATTGAAATACCAGTTTCAGAGCATCACACTGTTTACTGGGCCCCACTCCCTCAAACATGGCTTAAAACAAGGGCAATTAGGATATTAGGACCCATAGTTATCCTTATTGGAGACTCAAGATTTTCTCTTGATAGTCTTCAGGAGGTTTTATCACTGGGTTGCAAACATATCAACTACATCAAATAAGGATGTGCTCAAGCTTGCATCCTTGATAGCACCAAGTAGTCCAGATCATCTGTTTATGCAGGAGGGACCCACAGGCAGATGGGACTTGTAGGGAAAATATTCCTTATAGTTTCACCGATTCCTTTGGTGGGAGAAGGTGGTTAGGTGAACCTCATGTGTCAACGCCCTCACTTTGCTAAGAGGTAGAGGCTCAGAAGAACAGACCCTGACACATCTATTGTGCACGCTTCTGGCAGGATTCCCAGATGTTGCCATTCAAAGGCAGATGTTGCCAGTCAGGACAAAATATCAGCATTGCTGTGGCAGCATCTGGACGTCCCCACTGTGTTGAGGATTGAGCAGATCAGAACTGTCCAGAGAATAATTCCCTCCTTCCAGGTGACAAATAAACAGTCGGGTTGACCGCACCAAGTCAGTTTAGGTCTATATGTTATAGTCTATCTTTAAACACGCAGTGCTTTTTAAGTACCTTATTGCATGTAAAATGAAATTAGATTTAAAAGCAACTTCCCCTTCTAACTTCCAACTGAATCTGGTGGTTCCAAACTGGAGACAGACAAATATGTAAATATTAAAACTATTTTTTTCTGAAAACAACTTGTTATACATATTAATAGCAGAAATTCTCTTTCCCCTTAATTATCTACCTTCCGTGGACTTCAATATTTACAAAAGATCTATTAAAGCCAGACAGGGCTATGAAACTCCTGCTTCCACCGCTCTGCAAGTGTTAAGGTTTGAACAAAAGGTCCAACCATGGTGGTGGTTGAAACTATCATTTCCCAGAAGCTCAGGGGTCAGGTTTGCCAATATAATTTGTTTTTATATTGACCACTTAAAGAAAAAAAATATAGGTTCCTTAATAAATACAATGATGGGTAAGTAAGTGCTTTTCCTCTACTTAACATACAACCTATGTCTTAGTGTTATGATTAGTATCCCCAGAACTGTCTTTTAAGGTCAAGATATGTTTTGTTACATCATGAGGCAAGACCCTTAGATTCTTGTGCTTTGATTAAATTCTGATTTTAGTTAATTGTGTGATGTTCCTCTAAATTTGCCTGTATTTGCTGGAAGGGGAGGGGAGGCTATAGCTTTTTCCAGTTTTTCTTGCAGTCCATAGCCCGGATGCGGCTCTGTTTCAGACATGGGGGTGCTCTGCAAACTGCTGATGGCACCCTTCTAATACGTGCCGCCATCTCAGTGAGAGTAACTAGAAGTTACTGTTCTGTTTCCTTTTGCCACAGAATGGCCTCTCTCCACTTCACATGGCGGCCCAGGGGGACCACGTGGAATGCGTCAAACACCTTCTGCAGCACAAAGCTCCCGTGGACGATGTCACGCTGGATTACCTGACCGCCCTCCACGTGGCCGCACACTGCGGCCACTATCGTGTCACCAAACTCCTTCTGGACAAGAGAGCAAATCCCAATGCTCGTGCCCTGGTAAACCTGTCCCACCTGTGTCGTGTAACAAAGCTATCCAGGGCAGATGAGTAGCTCTGACCAGTAAAGCTAAGTGAAAAGTCTGTCACCAGACTCCAACAACCTTCAACAGTCGTAACAACAGGGGTTGTCACACCTGTCTCTCATATCGTTAGGCCTAGTCATGGACCACGTCCCATGGCAAGTGGCTGTAGTATCAGGTCTGGAAGCTCTACAGAGTTCCTAAAATCAGAGCCATTTCTAGCTGATGCTAACGTATGCATTGGTACTGTACTGAATTAACCGTTCAGTTTGCCATACTATGTGATATGATACACAAAAGATTTCTAAGCTTTCAACTGAATCAGTAAGTTAATTGGCATGGAGAAAATATATTAAAAAGCTAATATTTCTGCATTGATGGAATTATGACATTCCCCTCTATTAGGTGCCACTTTTCTTCCTTTTCAAAAAACAGTTCTTCTGATGCGTACAGGAAAACAGGTACGATTCCTTTCACTCACTGATCAGACCACTATCCCCTAACTGAGTGAAAAACATCACACTTGGCTTCAGGAACATATAAAGCTTTCAAGAGTCTTTAATCTGTCCACACCCAGGCAAGATTCCGATTTCCTGTAATAGGAAGTGTTCCCATGAAGTGTTAGCTGGACAGAAGTAAAAATATGAACATACTACACTCAGTGGGGGAAAGAAAGAGACGGTGAATGCTTGAGCTACTTCTGCATGGCAAGAAGTCTGCCATTGCCTGCTGTATTCCGTCCCTCCACAGAACTTCTACCGCAGGCCACTCTGATGTCTTCCCCAGCTTCTGGCCTTCAGTATGACCCTGTGTTTTTCTGTGAAGGCTCTCCCTACCCCTTACTTCCTTGGGACTGACTTTTTATTGACGCAATTTTCTTCTGCCCTCTCATTTTTCTTGGCCTCTCTATACCCGCAAATCCCATAATCCCTCTTGCTTCCTCTTCTTATGCTTTTCTTGTTTTGTCTTTCTCGGTATCATGTTCCCTTGGTTGATCTTTTTTCAATGCTGTTTTCATCCTTTCTTGTTTTTCTTGCCAGTCTTCTGATTATCTTTAGCTGTATTTTCCTCAGCTACCCACACATACACATTATATGCTAGCCCCCTCATCTTCTTTCTTTACTTCCATGGCCAGAAATATACCTTCTCTTCCTCCCCCTCTCTCCCTCCCAGAGAAACATCTGAAATGAAAGGAGAACACCCTCGGGCCGCTGCCTCTCTGCTCTCTTCCCTCCAGACTGGCTTTTTTCCTCTCTCTTCTTTCCTCTCCCATCAGGGACTTGTCACCTCTGGCTTGTTTATAATATTTGATATATTAAATGATGCTCGTAATTTCGGTTAGTGATACATCTTTTCTGCCCTCTCCTCTCCCCCGTCAAACTGTTCCTCACTTAAATAGAAGTGGCAAACTTAAATCAACTCAGGCAGTAAAATTAAGTGAAAATATGGAAACTTCTGAAACAGTAAAGCTCCCTATGAAATATTTTGAGAGATGTTGTGTGGGAGATAAAATACCTAATGGTTTTGATTCCTTCTTTAGAAATTGGAGAAGGCTAATAGTAGTAGTAATATTCAGCAGAGTCCTGTGATGGAATACATTTTACAAATGATTCATTTTCAGCTAGATTTAAAAAAAATAATTGTTAATGTTTGCAAAATGATTTGGGAATACAAGCACTACATGAGTTCTTAGCTTTTTCAATTTGTGTGTGCTTTAAAGCACCTTCAAATCAACTAGTAATTAACATTTCCCTTAACAGAAGCTGACTGTAGAATAATCTGTCACGTGCCTCTTTCTATGAGCTAAGATTTCACTGATAAGTTCTGTTAACTGCTAGTTGATTGTTTAGCAGTACTGATCCTTTTCATTAGAAAATATAGCATTTTTTCAACGTTATCTAAAAATGTTACCTGTGCTTTTCACTAAAATGTTCACATATGGTGAATAATGTGTTTGCTTAGCTTCAGGCACACACTTAACCTGCATTAACTATAATAGTACACAAAAAAGCGTGAAGTCAAAGTATGTATTACAGTATAGAGTATGAAGACATGCTTTGATTTGGGCCCCAGTCTTACTGAATGGGCATTTCCAAAGAAATGAATATGTGCTAATGGTCGGCACAACACTGAAGCTGTTGTCTCACAAAACAAAATGCTAGGTCGCAATCTTGATTTAAGATCTTCCCTTCCCCACTCCCCTTTCATTCCTGTCCCTGCCTCATTTAATTTTAATCCAAACTAGGGCTGATACCTTGCTTACAATGGTTTATGACTGGGTAGGGCAGGAATAGAGGAAGGGGGGCCACGAATACTTCAAGAGTGAACACTTTGTATCGCGAAACTACGGCTGAAGTCGTGATTATTTAAGATACTTTACAGAGTGCACACACACAAACATGAACACACTTTACTGTAGATTAATGCATAAATAAAAAAATAAATACACATAGATGCTTAGATTACAAGATATTCTGAAAAGACAGATAAAATAAGGTAGAATCTGGAAGTGCTCTGTTCTTTTCCTAGAGAGGTATAAAATATGCTTTATACATTTCAAAAGACACTAACTGATTTCAAAGTGATCACTATGGTTTCTTATCTTTTCCTTGTGTTAGGCTATCTTGGGAACCACTTTAAGTCGTCCTGACACGTACATGTGTGCAACCCTCGGAACCACATACGTACATGCGCGCACACATACACTTGAAAGTCAGGACAGGCATGTTTGTATTTGGTTTTTGGAGGTGGAAGTTCAATTTCTCTCCATTGCCTGAGAAGAAAGCAGCGGCACTGCTTTGTTCTGCCTCAGACTACTGGGAGGTGTCTGTAATTCATAACCTGTTGTGCTTAAAGAACAATTGCTTCTGGTATTCTAACACTTCTGCTCCCAGTGTGCCGGCATGGAGCTGTGGAAAGTGTAGCTGCATGTTTTCAACTAACATGACTGTCTTTTGCACAGAATGGTTTTACTCCACTGCACATTGCCTGCAAGAAAAATCGCATCAAAGTCATGGAACTCCTGGTGAAATATGGGGCTTCAATCCAGGCTATAACAGAGGTAGAAAAATGTTTCATGTCCTGAAGAAACATTCCTTCTCTCTCTCCCTTTTTGCTTCCTTTTTCCTCTCTCCTATCATACCTCACTGTCACTTTGTTTAAACGAAGAAGCCCCTTCCCTACACCCGTGCAGAGGAGTAAAACTGCTCTTGCTTTGTTTCGCAGTCGGGCCTCACACCAATACACGTGGCTGCATTTATGGGCCACTTGAACATAGTCCTCCTTCTGCTGCAGAACGGAGCCTCTCCCGATGTCACTAACATTGTGAGTATGGCTTTGACTAGAATCATCTGTGCAATACCTCCTCCGAAAAGGGTCTGGCCTACCGTGTCGCTCAACCAAAGGTCACATTTTAATGATACTTTATGACTTCATTGCATTTTAGGACAAATTATTCTAGCACCTTTAGTGAGGAGGGGAAAATGGTGATTGTATATGCATTATAAGCCATCTGTGGTTTCGTGTATTCTTCAACAATGCTTGAGTAGGTAAAGTTTCCCTTAGAAACAGACAAAACTCACCAAATACATCCAAAACTGATTATAAGCCAAGTCACAGGGAAGACTGTGTTTCCGTTCTGAAGGATGAAATTTAAGTCCAAATGGCTCTAATTTCTGCTTGCATAGCTTCACCGGCTGCCATGAAATTGTGTCATTTGTATCAGTGAAAGGGTATAAAATGCTTAAAGCCTAACAATTAAACAAAAAATAAAAATGTTAAACTCAAGATGTTCCTCTTATACAGGAAATTCCAGGAACTGGTGCCTTTCGAAAGAACATGCTTAAATGTAGAAAATGTGACCTTTGGGAGGTAACACAAAATGCAGAACCTGACTTACCATAGAAATCAGTGTTTGTATACCAATAGCCTAGTTACCAAGAACAACAGCAATAAAAAGGACATGATAGTTTTCTAAGCTGTATTTCATAGATATCTTACTGTTCGAATTCATCAGTATAAACAAATATTCAACTTATGACCATCTGCACTTTGAAAGCAGCTTTTTACCAGTAAATAATGTGTTCCCAACAACAAAACAACAACAGAAGTTTAGTAATCTGAGTACGCTGGACTCATCAGTTTTTCTCGGTTAGAAAAATCTTCCATAAACCTAGTGAAAATGTTGAGCACAGCGAGTTGTTTGCTTGAAGCGTTAGAACAGACTTTTCTTGACAGTCTCTTACTGCTTTAATACTTTCTTGTAGAAGCAATCTTTATATAAAAACTTCATTGATTATATGAAAGCCAACAAGAAATTCTTGTGGAAGCAATTAAAAGTATTGTGTTACTGGACATCTGTGTGCAAAGTTTAACACTTTACAATTTATGCTACACAGGTGTCTTGGCTTTTTACTTGGTAAGATGAAGTTCCCTGTTGAACTACTAACTGTGTCCAAAAGCTAAATTGCTTTGCTAATTCAAGTACAAAAGGGTCTTTATAGAAATTTGATCTTTAGAGTGTGTGAAATGTAAACCTTATTCACATTTTAAACAGCTCATTCTTCAGGTAATAAAGTTGATATAGATGAAATTCTCTATTAAGATTTGTAGCTAGGGCTGTGGGATTTTGTTTGTTGCCTACTTACTAGTCACAGCTGGTAATACAATGTTAATTTTAAAATGACAAGATAAATCAACTCCTGGTGAAGAGGGTTTGCTTTAATTAGAAGTTCATAATAGTAGGCAAGCTCAGGCTGCTTCTTTCCCTACACCTAGGCGAAGGACAAGAAGGCATGATTCCTGATTCTGATGCAAAAGATCTTGACTGCAGTGTTCATTTTGGCAACTGCAGTTTAACTTGACAGTCGTGGGGGTAAAAGCCTTTCAATGGAATATACTCCAGCTCCAGAGTAAGGAGAAGGAACAATTAACACAAAGAAGTGATCAATCCTGCTGTGTTGTCATAACAGATAAATACAGAGCTCCTGGTTGCGGAGCTGTCCGAGTACCTAATGTACCAGATACCGATGAGCTGCACAGGGACTGTTTTAGTCCGCTTTAGGACAGCGCACTCAAAGAATGTTGGACAGTGCAAAATTAACTAGAAACGCCATTGGCAAGGAATACTCACTTTCAGTGTTCCTTTGCAAACCTATGCAAAAAACAAATGCTTTGAATGTATCATCCGTACTTCGTTATCCTGATCCTGAAATTCCACATCACTCCAGTCAGCTTTCCAAAATTTCATATTCTCCTTCAAATTCTGTGGGCTACAAAAAGCTTGAAACAAGATTCATTCCATAGCCTGCAGACAGAGCCACGCTGCTGAGCACAGATTTTACACATTTCATATGCTGGCTCAGTTGTGCACAGCCATCGCAAGGCCTTTTAATGCTGCCAGCTCCACACAGTGTGCAGGAAGAGACCATCTGGAAAAATATCCCCTTCCATCTTGAGGCTCATGTGCCTCACAATCCCTTGAGAGAGACAGGCTCAATATACTCTTATCTCCTGTGTGGCACACAAGCTGATGCACTGTTACGTAGAAAGCTGAGGAACATATGTGACCAGGGGAGTCTATACGGCAGAATTTTCTATAAGCCAGGATTTTCATTCTGACCCTCTGTAGCGAGATTACGTTTGTCTGGGATCAGTTTGCAAACCAAAGCGTACCCGGGTCCAGCGACATGTATGCGCACACCCTTCCCAACTGCCTGTTACCGGGTCTGAAGCCAGATTCTCAGCTGGCGGAAAGGCGGGTCTCTGCACGAGTTGACGTGGGTGGAATTTACACCGTCGGAGCTCTGTTTCTTCAGGGAGGTTTAGACACTGAAACGCTTTTGCTTTTCTGCAGCGTGGGGAAACTGCGTTGCACATGGCGGCACGTGCTGGGCAGGTGGAAGTCGTTCGCTGCCTCCTGAGAAACGGGGCCCTGGTTGATGCCCGAGCCAGGGTAGGTGTTCTGCTTACAATTTTTTTTTGCTTTCTCTTACTCAAAAACATAGCTGAAGCAGAGGAGCTAAGGAGGAGTAATTTCATTTTTATGTGATTCATTTTATGTTGATTCAATATTAAGCACACCTGAAAACAGTTCTGAAAACAGCAATGTATTTATGCATAGTTCTTCCAAAGAGAATGCGTGTGGTGGGCTGACCCCGGCCGGCTGCTCAGCCCCGCTCAGTCGTTCGCTCACTGCCCCTGCAGCACGATGGGGTAGAGAACTGGAAGGGCAAAACCGAGACAATCTCTTGGGTTTAGATAAAGACAGTTTAATAGGTGAAGGAGAAAGAGGAAAAACCGCACAAAACGAACTCCTGCCCGCCACAAGTGATGCAAAGGCAATCACTCACCACCTCCCACAAGCAGACCGGTGCCCAACCAGTCTCCGAGCAACGGCTCCTTTGGAAAAACTCACCCCCTAGTTTTATTGCTGAGCATGACGTTATACAGTATGGATTATCTCTTCGGTCAATTCGGACACGGCTGTCCTGGCTGTGTCCCCTCTCAGCGTCGTGCGCACCCCCAGCCTATTCCCTGGGGGCGCAGAGGGAGAAACAGAGAAAGCCTTGGCGCTGTGTGAGCACTGTTCAGCAACAGCTAAAACACTGGTGTGTTACCAACACTGTCTTGGTCAGAAATCTAAAACAGCACCACACGGGCGGCTGTGATGAAAATTAACTCCTTCCCAGCTAGACCCAGGACAAGGTGCCTGACTCAGACCAGCAGTAGCTGTTCTGTCTGAGCAAGGAGGTGCGTAGCCATGTCCTAAAACCAAAGATCAGAGGTTCTGACAGCAGTTGGTGCCAGATTTTGAAAACAAGGGGACTGTTTGTAAAGCAAGGTACAGCTGTTGTGAAACAAATTAAGAACACAGAGGAGAGCAAGGGATGCTCACAGTGATGAGCGCTATCTGCTTGCTAAAAGGAAAAACCAGTGTTTTTCTTCATAGTTCTCTCTGTTCTAAATCATTGCTGAAGCTTACTGCAAAAATGAACCCGCAAGCCCTCCGCTACTGCCTTTTTTTGTACAATTACTTCCTATGATTTTTGCAAGGCAAATGCATAAAGAGATCTGTTGGGATCAACCAGAATATTGTGTTCAGGGTGGTTCTACCTGCGCTAATTATCTACTCGATTTGAGTTGTAGGAAGAACAGACTCCATTGCACATTGCTTCTCGCTTGGGTAAAACGGAGATCGTCCAACTTCTGCTACAGCACATGGCCCACCCTGATGCCGCGACAACTAATGGGTACACTCCACTGCACATCTCCGCCAGAGAGGGACAAGTTGATGTCGCATCAGTTCTCCTAGAGGCAGGTGCCTCGCACTCCATGTCCACCAAAGTAAGACAAAATGCTTTACGTCTCCATTCCAGTAGCACAGGCGGTGCATTGCCAGCGCACGCCTGTTCCGCGAGGAATGTACTTTCACACCGACAAATTGAACTAGTTTGGGTCTTTTGTTCTTACTTAATCAATAGCGATCTAATAGACTGAAGTAATGTATCAGAAGTTAATCAAATTTTGACATATTTTGCTGTCATCTAAAGTTGGGAGTTTGGTTCCCACTGGAGCCAAATGCAGATGGTGATAAATACACAGTCCTGACAGGTTGAAAATGTACGTGAAGTCCTTGTTTGTCTCTTTCCCATTGTGTTATGGGTAGGGCTTTTTTGGCCAAAATTTTCAAAAAAGAAGAGGGGATGACGACAACACTTTTTTAATGAACAGGCCTGTGTATTCTTCAATACCTTGTTTATTTAAATAGGAAAATAATTCTGGCTGTGATAGCTGGAAGGAATGTTCCTAAAACATACAAGTCAGCATCTGTCCAGTCGCATCTAATGCTGAATCTATTTTTAGTGGTTCTATAAATGAGGTGTCATATGACACAATAGGCCATTTTGTCTGGGGTTATAAAAGAAATAGTCTGCAGAATCATTCTTGTTTTGTTAGCCAAAAATGTTTACCAACAGATTCCTAACAAAGTGATGAACACGTAAGAAAATAGATAGCTGTGAATAGAATTATGTGCCAAGATATGTTTTCCAAATTTATTGCCTGTGATTAAGTGAGAATGACTTAATTCTCACTATTGTTTTAGGTCTTGGAAAAAGTACCCCTGATTTTACAGCTGGAGCTTAAAACATGTTTTTGAACAATGGGTTATCTTCCAGGTTTTAGAAGACTAAACCAGCAATTTTCAAATTATGATCCAGGGATTACTGGGAATGCTTGCTGTTCTCCTTTTATCCAGCTGTCAAATCACATTAAAATGGCTAAAAATACACTAAATACTTTCCTAATTTCCCATATTGCCTTATGGCAGTTGCTTTAGTACAGCAGGAACATTCTATAATTATGAATAGAAGAAGATGTAGTCCACTAGATAATCTCTCTACAAACCTGTGATTCATGAACCAGAAGTGTTCGAGATTCTGTGACGTAAACTCTTTTTGAGGTGGGATTAATGGAACAAGATGATAATGATAATAAACATTATACATCACTTACGTGTCAGGCAAATAGGTCATTGTAGCTCCCCGGAATTACTGTCAGGGCAGCGGCGCGGTCTGCCACCTGCTCTCTTGCATCCATGAGTTTTCCTTATCAACATGATTTTTTAAATTAGAAGACCAGGCAAAGAGTATGTTAGTTTGACATAGACCTTACACCTGTGCCGTACTGACAAGCATTATTAAAACAAATAGAAAAGGAGTCTTTTTAAAAGACAAGATTTGTAGTCTTGCCACAATGTGTTTCCAAAAGCACTGCCATTGAGTCAGGCATGACTTTTTTTAGCTGCAGTTCAGAGGCTGCAGCAGAACTTAGTGACTGTATGGACGCACGAGTCCAAATATAAGTCATTCTTCAACAAACTCTAAAGGAGGATTACGAAGTTTGGAGCTTTTCTCACTGAATTTAGTTGGTGTTTCATTGTTACTGGCAACAATTGGTACAGGAAATATTTCTAAAGCTGTCATCATGAAACTAAAAAGTGCAGCTGGTTTGGAGTAGAAATTTGAACAAGTGCCTTCATTGCCCACACACACAGTGTATGTTGTTAGTAGAGTCTGCATCAGATAAAATGTCTGCTACCCTGACAGCACGTACATAGGGAAGAATAATAAAAGGGAAAGTATTTTCTTGTATTTTATCCTTCTCAAAGTGCTTTCAAGAGATGATGCTCTTTCTAGGTACGGCTGTTGATTCTGCCAGCTAGAGTTTAGCTTGAAGAGTAAGCACTTTAATACATAGTTCTTAAATGAGAGATGTCGGCATGACCTGTAATGCAAACATCTGCTTTTTATCTCCTGGAATTTTTCAGAAGGGATTCACCCCTTTGCATGTGGCGGCCAAATATGGGAGCCTGGAAGTGGCAAAACTCCTGCTGCAGCGTCGTGCCTCTCCCGATTCGGCTGGCAAGGTACTGACGAGAAAAATGAAAGTCACCAGCGTTTTGGATTCTTCCTTAGGAAAGAAGTGTGTGAAACGTGCGCGCCAAAGGCAGCTGCAGCTGCTTTTCATGGTGGCTTTGGCTTTGTCAGGGTCGCGCTCCCCTGAGGGTGAGGGTTGCGTGCGTTACTTGTGGAAACGGCGCTACCGAGCGCCTGGGCTTTGGGTCCCCGGCAGGAGGGCGCGCAGCTCTGAGGGCAGATACGTTTCTGTGGCTCGGGAAGCGCCGGTTCCATTACGCCGTCCAAATGTGGCGGATAAACGTGGGGGCGAGGCCCGGTTTCCCCTCACGCTGTGGGAATCGCTTAGCGCCGGCTCTGGGGCGATGGAAGGAAAGCAGGCCTGCGGCCGCAAGCAGCCGGGCCGCCCAGATTCACCCTCCTCCGCCGCTTCTCCCTCACTACCGGCCCTCCGGTGCCCTGCGGTGCCCCCCGGTTCCCCCACCCCGCCCCTCGCTCCCGCACTAACGGCTCCCTAACGCGGGCTCCGCCTAACGCCGTAACCGCCCTTACAGAACGGCCTCACCCCCCTCCACGTGGCGGCCCACTACGACAACCAGAAGGTGGCGCTGTTGCTGCTGGAGAAGGGCGCCTCGCCCCACGCGACCGCCAAGGTGAGCTCCCGCCGCCCCGCTCCTTCCCGCCGGAGGAGACCCTGTCAGAGGGCGGCCCGCCCCGCTCCGCCGGCCGCGGCCGGCTGCAGGCGCGCTGCCGTGCTGGGTCTGCCCGAGGGGAGGCGCGGGGGCAGCGGCTCGGGGCAGCCGACAGGCGCCGCGGGGCGTGTGGGGACGTCGGCTCGATGTAAAGAAATAAAAAGAGTCCCCAGGGTGCGGGCGGTCAGCTGGCACCGGCCGCCTGGAGGGGTGGTGGGTGCCCAAAATGCGACGGGGTGAGTCGCTGAGCCGTGTGAGGTTCAGAGAGCGGGAAGTTGGCCCTGGCTGCATGACCCCCTGCCTAAGTTATTAGTGCACGGCGCGCTCAGACCTTCACTGAAAAAGAAGAAATATGTGTGTGTATGTATAGATGTATGCGTCTCTCTTACGTTCGTAAGCTTTAGTCATAACTGGAAGTCACTTTAGTATTGTGTAATATTAGAAACGACGCGTATATTCTGACCACGCATACGGAGAATTCATTCTGGGGTTAGGAGCAGTGTCATGATATCACGGTGTTAGGCAAAGGCTACCAAAAGGGGACAATAACGAGCAAATTCTTCTCCCAAGTAACCAGCGATAGGACGAGAGGCAACGGCCTCAAGTTGCGCCAAGGGAGGTTTAGGCTGGATGTTAGGAAAAAATTCTTTACTGAGAGACTGGTCAGGCCTTGGCACAGGCTGCCCAGGGCAGTGGTGGAGTCCCCATCCCTGGAGGGATTTAAAAGCCGTGTAGATGAGGCGCTTGGGGACATGGTTTAGTGGGCATGGGGGGGTTGGGTTGACGGTGGGACTCGATGACCTTAGAGGTCTTTTCCAACCTTAATGATTCTATGATTCTATAAATTGGTGCTGATGTCAGAACGTTCTGCCCCGTGTGAGGCTGCTGTTGTACATGCTGCCAAAAAACGCGGCCCATCCGTTAAGTGATTGTGTCAGAGCTGTTGTTTCCATTGCAACGTGGAGAGCAGCAGAAGCTGCAGTTGCAGTAGGACAGTTTGGTAAAGCTCTCATTTAAAAAAAACACACAGACCAACCAACTGAACACCTCCAGAGGGACTGTCTGCTGTAACCCAGAATTTTGCTCCACAGTGCGTTGTAAAGCAATTAAAGGTGGGAAGTTGCCTTATTGCCAGAAAGCACCATCAATGCCATTCTGCTTTGCTTAAATGGTTAATTTGATCAGAAAAACATTCCTCCCTGTTGCTGTTTCCAGTCAGTGCCGTGACTGACACATGTATCAAAATTCCATATGCAAACACACCTCTACCCACACGCTCCGAAAAAGCAATGCAATGAAGAGCGTGCACCCATCACTCATCACGGAGAATGTCACTCATCAGTCAAAAGTGAATATTTACAACGTAGGTTATTCAAAATGTAGGTGTCATACTCGGGATAATGTGAAGGTATCAGCTGAACAGTCCCGCCCACCCTAGCGAGGGCTGGCTTTGTTCTAGTTTAGTTGGTGAAAATAACAGACGGACAAAGCAACACAACAGCAGGGCCATGTGGGACATGTCTTGAAAATTTAATGAACTCTCATCTCTAGTAATAAGGGGTAACGTAAATAATACTGGTTTATGGTATCTGAGTTCTTAGGCTTACATGGCTGTTGTGTTAACTTTATTCTCATTTTTGTTTCCTGACTGGTGTTAGAACGGATACACCCCTCTGCATATTGCTGCCAAGAAAAATCAGATGCAGATAGCTACCACTCTGTTGAACTATGGGGCTGAGACCAACATTTTGACCAAGCAGGGAGTCACCCCACTTCATTTGGCCTCCCAAGAAGGTCACACTGACATGGTGACCTTGCTTTTGGAGAAAGGATCCAATATCCATGTGGCAACAAAGGTAACTCACGACCAGAGACTAAGTACTGTGGGTGGGCGTATCCAGTAAGATGCAAAGTCCAATGTAGGAACGATGTCACGTCGTCAGGAATTCTCAGCTTCACTTCCTTATGTGCCTATTTGTGAGTCTGTGGAAGTGACAACAGGTGGATGAACAGTAAAAGTGAGAAGAGGATATCTAGGACTGGCAGATGGATTGACCAGTTATCTTATATCATGTAATTGATAGCTGCACTGGGTAACGCACAGGAGGAGCTGCAGCTGTTTGCCTTGACCGGGGGAAAACGATGTAACACCTGGCTCTGGTAGAGAGGTTACAGGAGGAAAGGCAGACGAAGAGAAAATTGTTTCTGAGCATTCAGGAAGGCAGGACTTCAATATTTTTGTTCTGCTGCAACCTTGCCACCTCTCAGGTGTTTTGCCTATGCTCCTGAAGTTTTACATGAGAGGCAAAGGAAGAGGAATGTAAAATTCTGGAGTTTGTGGGTCCGTGGGTAGATTTAACAACATATATCAGAAACCTGAGAGCTACAGTCTAAAACCGTTCAGTGCTCTTGCCAGCAAAGGCGCTTTTCCTCATATATTTACCCTTCAGCCTTCTTTCCATGTGGAAGAAATGGCAGTGTCCGGCAAATAACAAGCCAACATTATTAGCAGAGTAGCGAGTGAGAAAAATCCTATGGAGGACCTTTCCAATTTATTTGATTTTTTTATGATTCTACATAACAGCTTTTTGATAGAAAACAAGTTCCTCAAAAAAACCATTACTGTAGATCTTCATAGGTCACCAGATTTATCCAGGCATATCTTTAAGTCTTTCTTACATAAGGTCAAAAGTCTGCAGCTTTTGTTCATACAAGTCAAAATAGAAGGCTCAAGTCTCTCATTGTCTGGCATTAATATGCTCTGCTACCTAACCAATGAGAAACAAGGGGATTTCCATTTCTCTCACAAAATTTGTTCCCTGCCTTGTTCACAGGCAAGTACTGTGCGCGTGATCACAGTGAGCTTTTAGTTAAAGGCTGCATCCATTTCCTTGGCATCTTTGAATGGGATCTATTTCTGGAGTTATTTTCTTCGTTCTGCCTTGTCCCTGCAGTTGTCAAGGTTCCCTTTCCTGCCTGAGGAGTGGGAAGCGCAGTGAATGTGCTTCCCTAATTTATTAATGGGCTCTTCAGCTTCCCAAGTGACACTATTGTATAAAATCCGAGCGTGATCATTGATGCCTGAAAGTTTTACTCTGTGGTTATGGTGATGTAATTGCTTTGGAGCCGGAACAGGAGAAACATCAACTCTACTTTGTTTAAAAAAAACCCACCCATACTTAGAACCTATAGTTAGGATCGCTTCATGTTTTAAAGATGAGAAAGTGGGAAAGTCTAGATTTCTTTCCTGATGTAAAGTAGGTTTTATTCTTATTTTTATCTTTAGTTATTTATTTATTTTGTATATTCCACCTCCAGACTGGACTGACAGCCTTACACCTTGCAGCTCAAGAGGATAAAGTGAACGTAGCTGAAATACTCACAAAACACGGTGCAAACCAAGATGCTCAAACAAAGGTAAATCATGGAGTGGCTGCTCTCTCCAGTGTGCCAAGGGGTGCTACCGTTGTAAAAGGAATGTTCCACTGAGCTTGCAGTTTTACTTCTTTGTTCTCTTATTGTAGCTTGGTTATACACCTTTAATTGTGGCATGTCACTATGGGAACATCAAAATGGTGAATTTTCTTCTCAAGCAGGGAGCAAATGTCAACGCTAAAACAAAGGTAAAGAATTCTTCATTGCATGTTTTTGCTCTTTATTATGAACCTGGTAACCAAGCACTACGAATACCTACCATGACTGCCTTTTCACTAGGAAACTATAGTTATTGCATGGTAGGTGTCAACACGGCTGATTTGTGGCTGTAGAGGAATGCCTTCTCTCTGCTACATCTCATTGTGTAGTGCTCACAAAAGAAAAGTCAGATAACTTTTTGGGCGTATGAAAGGACATAGAGAATCAATTTCATTGGTTTTTTTTCTTTTTACTTGGAAACTTAACAAATGCAGGCTTGTTTCTGATTTCATTTACACATGGTTTACACCAGTGTAATACCGATGTGCTGCCAAACTAGTAACAATTCAGACACTTTGAGGGTGATGCCAGGTTCTCTCCGATCTGCCAGGAGAAGAGTGGGAAGAATTACTGCTGATCAAAGCGTGGGTGGTATGACTTTGGGAGAGGAAGGCAGCCGTGGCGGGGGAATGCATTTTACTGAAGACAGGTTTGGTTTGGAAGTCTTGGGGTCAACATGAAGAAGTCCATTGATATTTCTAGTGACATACGAAGTTATTGTAAGATCCAGTCAAAATCACAGGCTTGTGGTCTGCTGGTCCCTCTGGCCAGCCCCTCTGTCCCCAGCTGCGACCTACGGGATGGATTCATTTCTCAAAGTAGCACTATTTCATCAGAGTGATCACAGCTCAATGTGGTGAGAAACAGCAAAGTAAATAAATAAAAGATGCTGGCCCATCCCTCGTGAGATCACCCAAAATCAATGGGCAAAAACCAGGGATTCCAAAAGAACAGGCAACACTACTAGAAAAACAGCTGATAAGAATTAATAAAGCAGACACTAGCAGGATCCAGATGATAGCTGCCAAGACATTCAGCTGAGGTATTTGGAGGCTGGCTAAAGGAACAGACATACTTGGGTCTTTAGTATTAGGTCTCACTCTGTCTAAGGGGCCACTGGGCCAGATTTTGATGCCATTTCCTCAGGTATTTCACTTATTTAGAATAATTTCTTTGAAGTCAGCAAGTTTGTATGAGAGTATGGGGCAGTGGTTCTCCAAAACCTGTCAACTGGTACTGTGGACTCAGTCTAAAGAGCAAATCCATCTTGGCTGGATTCAGGATAGGCATGTTAAAGTATAAGTAACCTCTGTTGCAGCTTGGTCTTTAACTAGAGAAAGCCTGCATGATGCTTTCTGCCATCTCCAGTGAAAAATAATATGGCTGGATACTGCTTTTCAGGGACTGCACTAATAGTTAAGTAAAGATAGCGAATTTACTTTGCACCACAACCTACAGTAAAATCCTCCTTCCATTTTTTAGTAGAACATGCATGCAAACTGTAAATGTAAGAACTGTAACAGCTCTGAACTATCACTATTTCAGTAGTATAAAGCGTTACTTGCATCTATTTGTTTGCAAAAGAGTTAACTCTCAGAGTGTGCCTTTCAGAGCCTGCCCCCAGGCTTTACATAAGTGTACAGTGAGATCAACTTGGTGTTTTCTTCCAGTTTATTCTCTGCCTGCTTTCAAAGCCAATTGCTAATAATATTGTAAATTAATTGCCTGACTGGACTTACACAATACCATCTCAGGTCAACTAGCTGAAGTACACTTAGGGTATGTTTCTGTATTGTGTAACATTAGAGTGAATCACTGGAGCAGATAAGTCTATGGAGTTAAGTGTGTTTCTTAATACAGACATCGTGCACATGTTTCTAAGTGTAATTACAGCTTGGTCAAGCTTTTTGAAGGCAAAGTAAAGCTAAAATTGATTGACATTTATAATAGGTATGTGTTGTTAGCCTTTTTAAAAGCAAAGTCTCAAATCACTGCTGTTAAAAATTATGTATTTTTAAAGTTGAGTCAAATATTTTAAAGGCAAATCTTAGGGCTTCTATAGAAAACCAAGATGTGAGAGGAAGAAAAATGTTCTCTGCCTCACTTATGGTTCCGTGTCCTTGGCATGCCACTTCAAATTTACTGTTCATCATTGTTCCTCCCTCTGATTTAGGAAATGAAGAATTATCTGTCTTTCCAGAGATTGCTTATATTATGAGATGAAAGATGATTTGTGAATAAAAATGTTATCTTGCTTTATCTTTTCATTAATCTGGGGAAGGAGTATTATTATTACTGAAGATTTATTATCTTTGGGTCGATTGATGGCGTCATTTCTTTTTGAAATGTCTCAAAAGGAGCAGAAGGAAGCAAAGCAAAGTGTCGAATCTAATTACTCGTGGTTGTTGTTCTTTGTTTGTTTGCTTTTATCATAACCACTGTGGACAACAGAATGGGTACACCCCTCTTCACCAAGCTGCTCAGCAAGGCCACACTCACATCATTAACGTTCTTCTCCAACACGGAGCCAAGCCCAACGCCACCACCACTGTAAGTCTGCGAAGTGCCAGTGGGAACTTATTTCCCTGGACAGTTCTTTTCTTTCCTTTCTTAGGGTTTGGGAGCAAGCTTTTGTTTTGGTGAAAGTATTCCTCATACAGCTGTTTGTCAGATGTGTAAATGTAGCTTCCTCTTCTTTTCCTTATCCTCTTAAGGTAGTTGAGATCAGATCTAACTCATTGTGCGCTAAGCTAAACGTGAGGTGGGGAAACTGATTTCTGAGCTGCAGGGTCAGGCTGGCCACAGCTAGCTGTGCTGTGCTTGTTCGGTTGCCCTCTGCCTCAACACTTCCATCTGTAAATTGATCTCTCGATAAGGATTTTTCTATAAAAATTAAGGGGAAATCAGAACCTGGGCTTTTTTTAAGATTTAGACCCAAATTTCTGCCCCTCTATCCACTGGATCTGTCTCAGGTTCTTACAGAGTTCACCAATGTTAATGCCTCCTCAAAGACCGCCAGTAACCTCTGGCACAGCTCCTTCTCCGCAGTCAGCTAGGAATGCAACTGTCCCATTTCATGTTGATGTTGTTATTAGTCACCTCTAATTGGGTAATCTTTAAAATGCGGCCAGAATGTCCAAAACTCGTGTTATTCCCTGGAGTGGATCAGGTTTCCATGTACATAAATTGTGCATGCTTAAATCAGCACTGGCGCCCTGTTTGGTCCTGGAATGATTGCATTGAATAATCTTCTGTGAAGTTACCCAAAATACCAGTTTCTGCACCAGATCATCGAGCAAGAGACCATAGTAGTCAGCTTCAGGGGCTGTAGGTACTATTGGGCATATTCAACCGAAGGTCTCTTTACTTGCTTTCCGTCCTCGTATTGGGGCTGTCGTGCCCAAATCTAACCCAAATGCAAGCAGGGTCTCCAGGATGTGTCTTTACTGCACAGTTTGCGTGCTTTCTCAGGTACCAGATCTGTTCTTGTCCACACATAGCAACCTCTAGCTTGAAATAACAGAGAATTTCAACCCGAGACGTCTGCCGGGGGGGGTATGGGAGTAGGGTATGAGCGGTTAATGTGCAAGTGACAGTAACAGTCCAATTATTTGTGGTGTGAAGATGCTAATTTATTCATCTAATCTGTTTATTTTGTGCTCTTTACAAAGAACCATGGAACATGTCCCTTCCTCCCCTCCCCACGTTGAGTGGCACGGGGACCGTGGGCTGCCAGTGTTCCAGGTGTTGAAATGGAGATAAACAGGCCTAAACACTTAGTAAATAATCATTTTAATGTCCATTTGATGAATGGCATATCTATATTTCATGGGCATTTAAACTGCACGCCCAAGCCTTATATAGGTTGTTTTTGTGTTTGTTAAATCATTAGCTTTTGTGTACTTTTATCGGACATACATTTTTGTTGTAAGGAGGAATAGAAGTCTGTGTGGACAATACAGCTGTAATCTTGTATTCCCCAAAGAGGGAATTGTACCTGATAAAGATTTAACAGTTTCCACTGGAAGTGAAACTGTAACATTTTAAAATACTTTTTTTACAAGAGTATTTCCGATGTAGAGCCATTTATGCAAAATAAAACATGAGCTTCTGCAGACAAGACACATTCTGTATAGTGAAATTTGAGCACTGAAAGGGTTAAACCATACAGCACTTTTTTATTTAGAATAGCAGGCAGATGTAAGTGTGTTGTGTTACCATGGTAATCGGGGCTATAGTCTTAAAGAAGTTACAAAGACAGAGTCAGATGTAACGGTAAAAAACCAGTGATTTTCCTAGGCTGCGCCTTGTTTTGGATGGAAATGCTGGCTCATGCAGTGTTGAGAGTGATCTCATTGGTTCACATCACAATCCTCCCTCTCATTGCGCTCTCTCTCTCCCCTTCTCTCTTTTCTCTTCAGAATGGTAACACTGCCTTAGCTATTGCAAGGCGTCTGGGATACATCTCAGTGGTCGATACGCTGAAGGTTGTAACGGAGGAGATTACTACCACCACAACTGTGAGTTGCAGATGCATTAAAATGTCTCTCTTCTTTATTCAGAATGTTGTCTTTCTCTTCTTCCCTCAGACTCCCCATGTATCTCTTTCCTTTTTTTATTTTCTGGTTTTAGCCCCCCCCTTCTGTTGGATTTTTGCAAAAGTGCTACAATGCTTTCAGTATATCTTTTAAGCATGTGGGAGCGTGTGCAACACAACAGGCTTCACTGAGCTTGGTGACAAAATCTATGCGCATACAGATGGAAAACAACTGTTCAAAAGCAGAGTAAAACTTTTTTCTAGATATGGGTCTGAGCTGCAAACCCAAACTTTCCAGAAGTTTGCATATTGTTTAGATCCTGTCCTGTTTCTCCGTTTCTCTTTTCACGTCTCTTTTTCAGTCTGTCCTTACATTTCCACACTTTTGACACCTACTGAGCCTCAACCCTTGCAGCACATCACAGCAAGCTTCTCAGCATTTGGACTTACCAGCCATGGACTGGTGCCAGGCTTAATGATGCTCACTAGATGGCTCTGAATCACATCTATCATCTTTTTACTTAAGTCACTTTCAGTTCAAATAGATCCTGTTTTCCCAAAATACGGACGAACCTTCCCTTATGTGCTCAGTCCTCTCAGTCCTCCACAGTCTTGGTAGTCTGTATTTTGACATCAGGGTTTGTGAATAGTACGTGCTGAACATCAGCAAGGTGGTACTGTTGCTTTAAGCCAGGAAAAACTGAGATATTCTGACACTCTGGGAGGGGAAGGTTTTTTCTTCTTGGACTTCTACCTCTCATCTACAGATATTTTAGCAGGTAGGAAGGGAGAACATTAGAAATAGTGCATCATTTAAGAAATTAATTTTAATTTACATTTCAACTATTGCATTTTGTCTTGAAACACTGTTGTAAGGTCATGCTTCCCCCCCGCCACGCCCCACGCAAGAAAGATTAGCAGTCTAGAAAACCTGTCAGATCTAGATGTCATTTAGGAGCTTTGAGCCATAAAAATCCACAGATTACTTAAAAGATGCCACTACTCAATCAGGGAGAGGGTTAGAGAAGTGGAGAAATCCAGTGTCTCTTGTAAAGAAATAGGAAAATAATTTTGATTTTGTCGCATGCTGATGGCAAGTCCCACTGATATTAACCGAGGAAGATAGAATAAAAGTAACATGGCATAAGGTTACAAATAGAGTGAGCCATCATTTATTAATGACCTGCAAAGATCAGACTGAGTCAGGTTTGGACAAGGAATTCCAGTGTAATTCCAGAAGTCTCTTAATAAAGACTGCATGTTTTTGTTGTTATTTATTTTGTGTTCTTGTTTAGTCAGATAGCACATCACACATGTACGTGCATAAACACATATGTATCTATTCAGAGATTTAGAAAAATAAAATCTAGGTAAAGTTTTTTGAGAAACTTTAGCTCTTTTCAAGAGTGTATTTTTAGCCTCAAATGACACCTTTGCTGTTCTCTGGCTGTGTCCTGGCACACTTTTTCCGTTTATGCCTGATACAAGTTGTAACTTCCTTTCTACCGTACATTGTGTTGCACTGTGGAGCCTTGTACCTTGTCATATGTAAGTGTTAGATGCTTTGTAATAATAGGGATTACACTATGAAAAGACACCTGTGAGTTATTTACTTTGGATAAATGTTTCTTTAAACTTCAAGGGTAATGGATTTTTCTACCAGGCACCAGATGCTTGGGGTTTAGGACTGAATCATATACTGAACCTTACTGGCATAGTTCACTTCTAATGCATGTAAGAGAAATCTGAAATCTTGAACTGTGTCTGTGTACACAGCACTGCTTTTAAAAGTCAGGTGGGAAGCCTCGATAAACTCAGCAGATTTTTCAGCTATGAATTTGTCTGAATCTTGTACCTTAGGGATGTACAGAATGTAAACCTCTGGTGGTGGTGGTGGTCATGGTGGGGAATGTTGATTAAACATAATTTAGAACAAGTCCTAAAAAGGAGGGATAAATAACAGGCACTCACAGGCACTCCCTGCAATAAAGTTCTCCAGATGGTGAGGTTCGTGTTGCCAAACCAGAACACAGCATTAAGAACTGAAAAAAAGGTGCTGTCGCCATAGCTACTTCATTCTCTAAGGTTGTAGCTGAGTGATGCATGGAGAGTGTTAGACAGGCCGATGCTTTATTGATATTCAAGTCACTGGCATTTGAGATGAGGAAAAGATCTCCAGTGCCAAAGCCTTCGGTCTAACTTCGAACACATTTTCCTCTTACTTGCATTAGTGTTATTATTAGTGGAGCCACACTCTCTCTAAGCAATGGAGAGAATAAAGTGCATTTATTTTTACTCACAGATTAGAGATGAATAGGAAAGAAAGCAGAATGAGCTAGACTTTCAAAGGTTTGCTGTGCAATTAAGTATAAATCAAACAGGCATAGTCTTCCTGCAGACAAATGAATGTATGAGGAGCTTTGAGGTTGTTTACAGTATACTGCTGTTGAGTAAGTGATCGCTGAATGTACATATAGGTTTACATACCTGAATTATATATCTGAATTATTCTATGCCAGCAGATGAAAATCTGGCCTTACAATGAAAGTCTTAAATACAGAAGCCTAAAGTAAAGTACATAATTGAATTCTCAGAGGCACTGAACAGCAGGGAGTTTGAGAAATATACATTGAGCAATTTTTAGTGGGCCACTCACGGGGCTAGATATGGATTTGAAATTTTGAGAGTATTTGACATTTCTAAGGTGTCTATCAATTAAAAAAAATCTAGTGTTATATTAAAAGTTCATTTAAAATCATTAATTCGCAACTTCTGTTGGGAGTTGATGTAGAATTAATGATTCGTGCTGAGTTCAGTGTTCCAGAAATAGCATTACAGATTTTTTTGTTCTTCAACATGCATGCGCACACACACACACTCTCTCTCTCTCGATTCTGTTTTCCAAACTTTGTTTCAATTGTTAAATTATGTCATAATTTTCTCTGACTGAAGGGAAAATCAGGAAGTAAATAAACTAGCATTACTTCTCTGTAAATAAATAATGATGTCTGAGAGCCTCAGTCAGAGTCCAGATTGTTATTATATAGGGGCCTGTAGAAACCTAGGTTATGAAAAAATTGGTATCATGACAAATAAACCTTAGTTACTAGGGTCTGCAGATCTAAGGTAATAGAAAGACAGTATACAATGTACCTCTACGGCTGTAGCTTGTGGACTAGAGTATTGTAGCATCCTTTCACTTCGGTGTTCTTCTAACCAAACGGATTTTGTACATAAGCTAAGATTGGGAATCAAGTTTTCTTAAATAAATTTTGGTCACGCAGCAGACATAAAAAAACTAGCATTTGTGACTTCTAGGCAGACCCCTTCTTTCCCCTTTCTTCAGAATTTGGTCACCTCTTCCTGCCTTTGTCTTTTTTTCCTGGCTTTTCAGTTATTTTACGTGGGGAACATACGAACTGGCAATAGAGAATTTGCAGTACGCTTTGTGTAGATACAATTGCAATGGCAATTACAGTTACAATGCCAGTAAATTGGTTACTCACATACAGAGCTTTCCACTTCCCTTGCAAAGCATACAGCCCCCTTCACCTGGGTTTATTTCTTCAGCCCGGTGTCAGTGATTTTTTTTTTTTTTTTTTTTTAATTTACAATGTGTTTGTTAACTTACTGCTGTATTGTTGAAGAGACGAGGTCAACGTCACCTGAACGACAGCATCCTCCCCATCTGTCGTTGCTGCCTTTGTCACCCTACTGCTGCCTGACATTTCTATCAGGAAAGCCGTGGGAATGCAGAGGGAAAAGTCAGTCATATTGGTGGAAGCGTTCAGTGAATATAAACTAATTTTCAACACAGAACATGTGTTGTGAAAAACACTGTAACAGAAGTAATTAATTGTCTTGAATCATGGGTGAGAGTGAGTTTAGGAGGCCTAATTGGGATTGCCATTTGAAGCAAAGGGCATTGTTCTTTCCCTGTACCTCGGGAGGGTGAATTGAAAACTTCTGTCACAGTTAAACGTATTTCAAAAATGTAAAGCGGACTTTTAAAACAGGTTTCCAAAGTAATTACGCTGTTGGTAACTTTGTTATTTCTAAAAGTGCAGTATCTTATAATAATCAAGACTGCTATCTTTGTTAGTTTATTAGAAATAAAGAAGTATAAAACAGAATCGGGAAATACCTATTAAGTTTTGTGCACCAAAAACTGCTATTGACTTCACTGCTTGATATCAGTGGGCATTTTCCCAAAAACATATTGCATGAGGGAGTCGGGATTTGGCTGACATGAATTATCCCTCAGCTTGTATGCTCTTTCACTACTTCTGCATGTAATGTTATTTTATGCTTGATAGATACCATCCACAGTAGAGAGCGAAGTACTTCCTCAGTGGGAGTTTCACAAGACACACGGCCTCCTGACATTCCTTTCCGTGCCCAAGGGGCACATCTGCTCCTACGGACCCTAAAGGGTGATGTGTTGAGTCCCCTCCACGGCTCCCCAGTTCAGCTGACTGGCTGCAGATCTGGGTGGAGCCAGGGAAATACTTATTCTTCTGGTGTGACTAATGCTGTTCTGATCACTGCTCTTTTTTTAAATCCTTGGCATTTTGTCTCCTGTAACACACTGAAGAGTTTCCTGCAGGCAACTTTTTCACGCCATGCACTTCCTACAATTTCTCTCATTATGTTCTTCATCTCCTTCTCCGGTGTGTATCTTGATGCTAAATGGATGTCCCCATTCTTGATTCAGCACCCCTGAACATCTTCTGTTTCCTTCTCGAAGTCATTTATGAAGATAAAATCATATGAAAAAACAACCTTCCAGTGTTTTCTTACTCTGTGTCCTCCCAGCAGTCCTTGGTCCATACTTGCCTTGTATCACAATATTTTAAGCTCCTAGGTGCACAAAATATATCAGAATCTTCAAATAACTTTTTCTTCCCCTGATGTATATGTGATTTGGGGGAATATACATGATTTATGAAAAGGATATAATTAATATGCAGTGTAGTCACTTTCGGGGGGGGAGGAAGAAATGTTTCAAGTCATCTGTGTAAATCCTTCACATCTTCTTTTAGTTTAAAAATTTCACATCATTCATAACTTCATTTCCAAATGCTTTACGATTTAATAATTTCCATATGCCACATACAACTTTCTGAAGCTCTTCTGTAGACATTACCTAATTCATTTTAAAATCATCTTGGAAACATTGAGCTGAATTGTTCTACATGCACCATTTATAAATAAATTTGCTGAGAGCTTTCTTCTCTTGTTCTTTTATTCCTCTGACCAGCTCATTATCTTCATTTTTTTGTACTTTTCTGCCAGAATAAATGTTACCTTATACAGCACTGAGAATAGGAGCTTCTAGAGTAAAGATGAAAAATAAAGTTAGGGGAAGGGGAGACACGTTATAAAATGTCTTGGCAGATCCCACTGCTGTTGCTCTTGAAAATGTCCTGCTGTAAACTTTGCTGCTTCTTGTGGTGTTTAATTTGAGGATTGATGGTTCTGTCTTTGCAGACTGTAACAGAGAAGCACAAGCTAAATGTACCTGAGACAATGAACGAGGTCCTGGATGTTTCAGATGAAGAAGGTGAGCAACTTCGCTGAGTTCCTGTTCCGTATTACTTACGTAACCTGTAATAAAGGCTCCAGATAGCTGCTTAAGTACTTCGACATCTTCATTTTGCAGTGCTTGCAATAAAGTTCTATGTAATGGCCTTTTTTTAATGATGTAGTCATTATGGCATTTGAATAAAGATGCCAAAAGTTGCCCCAAACCAAAATCCTGGACCCCTACATCTTCAGAAAAAGATTATCTGAACCACATCAACAAATGAGAACATTTCCCGACTTTAGATTTTAAAATTTAAATGTAGAGCTGTCCCAAAGCTGGGTTTGACCCTCCCATAAAGAGGAATTCGAGCAGTAAATTTTTTGGATCAATGCCACCTATTTCAGATACATATATCTAGGAGTTCTGCCTAATTGGAAACATTTGTGTAAGAAGATGCATAAGGTGGAAGGTGAGGAGAGTGTTCCCTTGAGGGAGCTTTTGGCACACAAGAATCACAGATACATACGGCATGACATAAAGTAACAACATGGTAATAAGTTTGGCACTTTGGTTTCAGAGTCTGTTGTATGTACAGACAGGAGGCATATGTTATACCGCTTAGCTAAGTCCCAAGAAAATTTCTGTGGACTTCTGGAGGGATTGATAAAGTACTGCGGTTTTATACAGCACAGAATTAAGGCAATAGCTTAAAAACATCCCTTTCTAAAAGTTCACAAATGTCTTCTTACAAATGTTAATCACAATGGCATCTGATAAATATACACACATTTGCAAGAATTTTCTAAGTTCTTTTTTACTCTTGGCAGTGTTAATATTACAGTATCTTACATATGCCATTTTATGGTTATTATTATTTCATGCAAATAATTTGTAGAGCGACTGATTTCAGGAAGTCCTAGGGATTTAGGAACACAGGTTACGGGGTTGGGTTGGTTTTCTTTTACAAAGAACACAAATGCACTTGTGGTTCTAAATGGTACTGGAAGTTAATGGCATTCATGTTCCTAAACTGCTTGTGTTACTTTTTGAAATGGGATTTATGCTGTTAAATGAGTTACTCTCTTGAGAAAATATGACGTTTAGGCTCCAGATACTACTTTTTTTTTTTTAATGCTTGCAAAGCTGCAAGCGAAAGCAAACAAGTGTGATTCAAAACAAATTATTTTCTGCTGCATCATGATTGGTGAAATTATTTCTCTCAGGCGTGTTTTTGCTGTATTTTCTCTGTTTGAAAAACATTCAGCTAATTGTGTAATTATTGTGATAAGTAGCCTTTAAATTGCTTATAGCCCTATGTTCACTGTGTTGAATTTTCTCCCAATTTTTTGAAGAACCGTTTAACCATCTTTAAATCTACAAAGCCTAGTATGTCTTTCTGCTTCTACAGGATTAATACAGGGTATTCCTTTTTCTCAAAACAATTTATATGTTGTACAGCTTTTAAACACTCTGATGATGAACGCTTCAGTGATGGTGAAGCATATAGTGGCACAGGTGCTGTTAGCAGAAGTTCGTGGAGTAAGACTTACAAACTTTCTCTTTTTGTGTGACTCGGATTGTTTGTTTTATTTTTTGTGTTGAAGCAACATGAATTTGCTTAATCTGGGTGCCTAACACCGCTCCTTTTCATTACTTTTGAAGTGTGACTGGGCGTGTGTTTCCTGAAAGGTGGGAGGAAGAAGGGAAGCGAGAAGATCCAAGATTTTTTATTACCTGTATCTTTAATATGTTGGCAGAACTTACTGTAGCCATCCAGCATGACTAATGCTCTCCAAGTGCTTTGAATTAACATTCCCTGCTTTCTGTTGCCACCCGACAGCCACCGTTTGTCAACAGCCAGCAGATACGAGTTAGGTACTCTGGCACGTTGCTGCTCAAGCCTCAGTAGTTCTGAGTGATCCTGCCGCAGGTTGCTTAAGCAGGTTGGTCACAGTTAAAGCACTTCATGCCGTTGTCCTTGTAAAATCTGTTTCCACAGGCAAAACATTCAGGATGTTGCGAAAATTCCTAACACGGACGGTACGTGTCACAGGAACTTAAAATAGCTGGGGGCAGGAAGACTGCAAAACTTTTCTAATGAAGAGGAATAACCTTTTAGTGATGGTGTAGTCTTTATTAGAGGCTAGCAATAAGGTTTCTGTAGTGCTGCGTTCTGAGCTGCTTTAAAGTGACACAATATGTTCTGAAATAAATTAACGTGACACGGTAAACCTGCCAGCTGTAATTATATAATTATAAAGTCGAACACGGGAAGAATACTTGAGCAAATAAGTATTTCAGGTCCCATTGTGGAGCTTGTTCATCACTGGTGATAAGTATTTTGCATCTTGCCTGGGAAGCAGTTATATTGCATAAATGTATGCTGTTACGTTAATAATATAGTATTCAGATTCCTAAAACAAATTGAAATGCAACATCCAGTCTTAGCAGGATGGGACCATATAATCTATCAAATAGCTCAGCTTGGTATGTACGGTCCTGCGCTGTGTAGCCTATTTTAAAATATTTTGAATGGACTGAGAGTCCCACTGATCCTTCTTTAATTTTCATACAGCATTTTTATGTTTAGCAATTGTATTATTATTCAGAATTCTTCACCTTTTGCTGCATCAGAAAAAAAAAAAATCTTTCCTTTGAACAGAACCAGATTATATTTTTTTTTAATTGCTTTTTTTTTTACTTAGATTACTGGTTTTTAGATTATAAATATCAGAGTTAAGTACAGAAGCGGGTATGCATTGTCAGGGAAAGAGAAACACCCATGCCAAGAACAGACTAGATGAAATTGCTTTTGTCCAAGGATCAAGGAAGAAATGAAAAAAAGGAAACTTCATAGGCTAGCAAAAACATGATGATGGAAAAATCCTACTTCATCTGCTGTAAGCCTGTTACGTGGTCCTACATGTATCAGATATTCTATGGCATTAATAAGTCTTTCCTGCTTTGTGACCATCAGGGCCAAAGGCATATCAGCACAGTTTTATTGAGCAGTTTATCCACACACCACAGAAATACACACATGCACATGTGTGTTACTGCTACTTTCGCTGTTTGTACTATAGTTGACTATGAAGACTATGTAAGGATAATCATCCGTTGTTACTTGCTCAGCACTGTGCACAGTGCAGATGGAATACAATCACTGTTCCGAAAGCGATGGCCTGATCTTGCGAAAAAGATTAAGAAGTTGTGCTCCTTACGGATGGGGATTACACTACAGATTCCCACAGGCCTAGCTGTTGAGTGATGTGGTTTCCGAAACACATATCCATGCCAGCAGAAATGCTTTGTGTGGATAGAGTTGTACTGAAAAAACTGTGCGTTTTTATCATTGTATCTGGCTTAGCTGTTCATATTGCTACAAAGTTTAGTTCCTTTAAAGCTGTTGCCACAAAAGAAGCAATTTGCACCTGAGGGATCCTTACAGCAGTGAAGGGCAATTACTGCAAAGCATCTTGTGAAACGTGTTTTAGTGACACCTACAGAATTAGCGAAGTTAAACACAAGCAGATGATTCTGTTAGAGCTGAGTCAGTGTAGACACACAGGAAAATCTGCAAAAGGAAGAAACCTGTTTTTTTTTAATTTTCTCATATATTAATATTGTATTGAGGAGCATGTTGCTGCTCCTCTGTACTCATTCCATGCATTATTTTTGTGGCGAAAGAGCTGTACAAACTGCCGATGTGACTCCCATCTGAGATAGTGCAGTAAGTGTAGTGCTGTATATAGAGGATACAAGACCAGCCAGTAAAACAGGTTGTTGAAGAGCTCTCGTTTGTGTCTGTTTGGGCCTCCTCTTCTCCTGCTCTGTTTGCAGTCCAGTGTATTTTCAAAAGCTCTGGTTTCACTGTCTCTTTGAGACTAATTTCTGGCTGCTGCAAGAAGTTGTCATAACTTTTTCCCACATCCTCCATTATGTCAGCACAAACGTTTCACCATGTGGTGAACCAACCCAGAGAACTGATCTGTCTGAAAATTAATCTCTTTGTTTGTTCTGACAAGTTATTTTTTGGCCAGACTACTTTTGCAGGCAGAAGGGAATAGAAAGGCTGAAGTAGAAGGTGAGACACCATTGTCAGAAGCAGCATGCCCCTGAGATGGCTACCATAAAGGTCGGTTCACACCACACAGTAATTAATGCTGACATTTCAATTACAGAGAAGAGAGAGACAAATGTTGAGCGAATAATCATGTGCAAATAGTCAACAGAGTCTCAAAAATCAGATGGAATCGCAATATCCAAAGAACAAAAAGCATCTCTTTCAGGAGGGGTGGTTGTTTAACAGTTGCTAAAGAGTCAACCTGGTTGAGACACAAGGTGATGTTGTTGGCTTTTTTTTTTAACTTCGTGTTTCTTTAAAAAAAATTACACATAATGAAGTGATCGTAAAAAGAAGGTGATGAGGACATTGAATTTGCTGAAGTGTTTCTAAAAATGGAAACAGTGTCATCACATGTCCTTAAATAACTTATAAAATAGAATATGCATTAGTGCCTACATACAATAATGACCCAGTGTCAGATTGTTGCATTTTTCCTCTCACAGAGTTGCTCATTTTTCTCCTTTTTAGTTTTAAAGCTTACTCGAAATTGTGATACTACACCATTCAAACATATTCACAGGAATAGTATCTGCGTGAAAGTGGGGTTTGCTATCCCTTCATGAATGTGCATCAGTGACAAGGTGGCATATCTGCAAACTGCTGCATCGCTTAAGGACATCAAAAATGTGATCTCAGATTCAGGAAAGCAATTCACAGCTAATCCATACCTGATTACCTCAGATTTCTGATTAAAAAAAAAAAAAATTCTTTTTGTATTGAAAAAAGTTGTTTTCAATGTAAACAATTTTTTCCAGTGTAGAGAAACTATCAACAAAGAGAACTTTCAAACTGCTTAGTAAATCTGATTCAGACACACTCACAAAGGACTGAGAAGTTACTACTTTACAGACAGACACTCCAGTAGGGTTCAGGAATTTATTTCTGGTACTGTTGATGGTTCCTAAATGACTCTGTGGAAGTCACTCCAATTATCTCGGTCTTCAGTTGTAGAAAGAGAGAACGATAAACTGCTTCACCTGGCACGTTGGGAGCTGTGAACAAAAGGCCACATCTACCTGTTTGCCTACCTTTGTAACGGCTTGCCTGGAATAACTGGCCAGCCAGTTATGAATGTTGTTGTTATTAAATGATAATGTGCTCTGGTACCCAAGAATATTCTCTTGTCAAAGCGTATCGCTTCATATTTGTGGTAACTGCAGCTTGCACTTTGATAAGCATACTGAATTCCTTAATAGCATCTATAACAGCAGTAAACCGTGCGAAAATACGACAGTGAATTGCCTGAGTGCCCTAGAGTACACTAATACTACAGCATATGTGTGAGAAGTGAGCAGTTAAGTCTGGGCAGAATTCATTGCTGTTGTACATGCACGTAATTCCACTGAAGTAGTGGCTTAAATAGTTGGAAGACTTAAGGAATAACTTTCCTTAATTTAACCTGGAAGTTGAAATTGCAGTCAGTAACTGTTCTTGGTTAGAGTTAAGTAAGTTGCTGTTGCTGCACGTTAAAAACACTAAATTCAGAATAACACCACTGAATTAATTCACACTCTAAATTAAGCATCTTATAACCAGTAATATAAAATATAGCCAAAGATTGTTGATTTACAGAAATAAATCAAAAGCTATGTGTTGAAAATTTAACCGAAACTTTCTTTAAAGAAGAGAAACCTGTGCTCAGAAAGAAATAGCTGGTAAATAAGAGTTGATTCTTAAAACTTTAGTTATGATAACCTTCACAAAAAATATGGCAATGTCTACCTCCCATTTCCTAGAAATTTGTGTGCTTTAGATGCCCTGTAAGGATTGTTAGGCACAGAGTTTCTTGCTGCTACATTTTAATGAGGTCATCCAAGATGAAGGAAGATTCTTCTCTGGAAAGTAGCTTTTGCTTATACGGTATTGTTGAGATTACTTATATTTTCTTTTCTTTTTTTTTTTTTGCCTGAGCAAAATGAGAATTTTTTTTTACTTCCAAGTGCCAGATGTGCAAATGCAACAGGAAAACTGAAAATTGGTTGCCTTTATTTTCATTCATGTGTTGTCAACACAAAAGGTTCTCAATATAATGGTTAGCTGCTCAATTTTTCTCTTAAAACTTTATTGACATTGTTGCTAGGAATGTGGAAAAAAAAGTTATAACAAAGTCTTACTTGGATTTTTTCATTGAAATCTTTCACAGAGAATATAGGGAGTTTTTTTAAATATCTGGTATTGTCGTTGGAAAGAAACTATTTTTGTTGGGGTAGAATTGCTAAAGATTGCTCACTTGTCAACATTTTAGTCATGAAAACTAGGAGATTGTGGTTAGGTCACAAAAATTTTGGCAAAAGTTTTAACGAAACTGCTGTTTTTCATTTGCATCAGTGTTGTTGACAAAAAGTAGGATTGACCTGATTAGCAATAATAAATTATGTCAGTGACATGTGTAGGCATGACCCAAACTACAGACATACATTTGTTAGTGCAAAGAAGGACTAATGCGTGGGCATGACCAGGAGACACTGCTGTATTTATTTATACATTATTTCCTAAATTGTTATTTTGTGAGCAATGTTGAGCACTGCATTAATTTCTTCAGAGATTGAAGTTATAGGGGGGACCTACAGTAGCTTGTTCGTTGAAGTAAATCATAATCAGCATGTTAAAAAGGGGAAATGTATTTTTGACTAGTCTTATCCATCTGATTTAAATCTGTCTTTAAAGCTACTGGATATTATTCGCACTCATGATTGATAAAAACTGGTTGCTTTTACGTTTACATTAACCTTAATTAGTTAAATATTTTGGGGCTGCTGACAGTACTTACAGATATTTTGTAGTCAAAGTGAGCTCTCGCACTCAGAGGAGCATTCCCCATTCCGTGGGCAGCAGACGTCTTGGGCTATTGTTCCCTGGAACAACATGGCTGTGAAAGATGACTTGTGTGTCAGTACATTTTACAAATATTTTTAAAAGTGCTACATAAAAGAGTGGTACTTGCCATGTGAATTTCACAAAGGCAAAATTAGTAAATACTTTGTATCCTTGGGAAGAAGGAAAAGACTTTTTCCCCCTCTCTTCACTTTAATGCATGCAGAGCTTTGGTCAGCAAGTTTGTTGGGAGTCATAGATACCTGTACTAGACCGAGCTTTCCTTCCTTAGTGCCCAACGTGTTTCACATTGTGAGGAAATTTCCTATTTCATATGAAATATTTACCCAGTTTAGAGTAAATTTTCCTCTTCCATGAGAAGAAAGCAGTGTTCTGATGGAACAAAAAGCTGACTCCGCTCTCCATCGCTTTCCCCAGTATGTTCTTTTAATGCCATTTCCTGCCCAGAATTCGTTGTGGGGTCTGCTTTATTGCTCCTGGTGAAGCTATACAGAGAACTCATTCCAGTCCCAGTTTGACTGTACGTGGCATAGTAGCCCCACCACACCTCAGAGTTTTCAGCAAGCCAGTTAGTATCGATGACCTCCCAAGGCTTCTGTGGCTTATGGAGGTAGGCATAGTTTGTTCTGGTCCAGTTTTAAAAAGGCAGTGCTTTTATTCTGTTACCTACGTCCAACCTAACAGCTTTATAGATACCATAGTAGCCACCTGTGAAATACTGGAATTCATTTTGCAGCAGGTTAATTTGCGAGAAAACAAAATCAAGGCATCTTCCCCCCCCGCAGATCCTTGGAGGGTAGACAATACAGATTTTTTCTTTTCATTTGCTTCACCTTCTGTCTTTCTGAAAGTGCTGCATTGAGGCACCAATATCTGACATGATGATTCATGTTAAATCATGTATCAGTATATGAGACCCTGCATGAAACCATACATGAAACCCTACTTTCCTGACTGGCTAAAAATAAAGAAATTTAAAGCATTAGCCAAACTGTAATTCAGGGAAACTTCTAGTGTGGGGGGGCCATTAAATAGAGGATTGACTTTAGGGAAGTGAAGGTGTCCAAGGAAAGTGTCGGAGAAATTCTGCATTATACATTCCTTCAAAGATGCTTCAGGAAACACATATTCCATAAAAAATTGTGCTTGCCATAGCTGTCCCTTCTCCATCTGTTACTTTTAAGAAGCAGCACTTATGTGGGGAGCTGTAGACTTATCTGCATGTTGCAGGGAAAACAGTAATTTTGGCAAACTCACATAACTGTATCTGGCTTTAAAAACATCTATTAAAAGCAATTTCTGGCAGTTTCTATCACAACCCTCTCTCTTTCTTTTTTTTTTTTTTTTTAAACTTTTGTCTATATTTTCTCTATGTTTTGTGGGAAACAATTCCAGAGCAATTCTCATATGGCAGTTGTATTTTGCATTTCACATACATAGCAGGAGAACTACAGAAATCGTAGGAACTGCCTTTGTTGAGGCTTCCCTAAACAAGTTGACTCTGGATGCATATCCAGAATGGGGTAGTGAAAATTTAAAAACTGCTTACTTGATCAAACATTTGCAGAGCTCCCTGATATCAGAGGATAATTTGTGAAAAAAAGCTAGTCTGTTTTAGAAATGTTAACAAAACACTTCTCCTGTGAGCCAATACTGATTTGCTAAGCTGAAAAGTGCATGTGGCTGGGTGCCTCAAAGCTACTGTCTTGCAAATGTTACTTTGCATTTGAAACACGTTTTTGATCTCAAAGAGGTTCATGATTGTTGCTTGATTTAATCAGTTATATAGGTAGGACATACCGCTCCCTTTTGTAGAATTTAAGAAAACTAAGGAGTAAAGTACAGGAATATCAATGTGGGTCTCCAGTTTTCAACGGTTTGGCAAAATCTTGCCGATCTGTCACTGAAAGAGTAGATATGTGGTCTCAGCATGTGGCCTGTTTCTCCTAGTAGTCTGTTCAGTGATTTATAATGCTCAAAACCTGTGTTCAAACATGTGAAATCGTCATCAGCAAAATTAGCTTTTCTTTTTCTGTGTACTACTGGGTTAGATTAAGGCAAATATTTCCTGTCTGAGTGGCCAGTTAGGTCTGCCCAGGTGCTTCCCTTCCTGCTAACAGCTATCTTAGAAATCAGCAATTGAGATCCATTGCTATATTGGGTATTATGGGTTCAGGATACACAGAAATAATATGTGGTCAGCAGAAAATGTGAATAAAAAAAAAGAGCAGACCAGTATGAGTCATCATACAAATATTGCTGACTTGAGTAAAAAGTTAATTAGTTGCGGATTTTTGCGAGTTGGCTGGTTAGCTCTATTTTAACACAGTCTTTGAAAACAGTTCTGTGTGTCTTTGACAGTGGCTGGCAATGGAGTTTATTCCTGCTCCCCAGTCTAGGCAAATAGAAAAAAAAACCCAGGCAGCTGCATTTTAAGATCGTAGGGAAGGTTCCTATACATGCTTTGTCCGTTTTTTGCCTGCCGAACTAACTGCACCATCCCTGGATATGCGCAGCGCCGACTGCTCCTCGTGGGCTGACCTGCGGGCTTCCTGCTTTGTGGTTGTGTGAGGCTCCGCCAGAGCCCCGTGAAGCTCTGCACAATGATGCCCACGCTGCTATTTTGATTCCGTTTCTGTGGCAGCAGTGTCTTAAAGGTTCAGGGTCTTCTGAGAGAACTAGCCGTTCGGTTTTTCTGGAAGCGCCTCGACAGCACAAAACAGCGGGGTGGGAAAGTTCATTGCACAGCGTGGTGCAGAATTGTGCGGGGGTGCTTGCTCAGGTCAGCTGCATGGCACTGCTGCGAGACAGCTTCTTTGCTCAGGTACAACACTGCATCACCGTAGCTCTGCTGCTTCTGGACCGGTGTGTTTGCACGGTCTGGTACGTATGGATTCAGCAGCCTAAGAATCTCTGTGCCACTCTTCGCTGCTTAAAATAGATCAGCCTTTGTTGGCTTGGTTGTGACAAAGATGTAAAACTTTGAGTAAAATGTTACAACAATCAATGCAGTTTTCACTTGCCCGTTACGAGTTTCTGTATCAGGCCTTCCTTGCCTTAAGCATAGTATTTAAATCCTAAAGTTTATTCAGTTTTCCCATTCTGATTCTTAGGTTTACTGTCTCTCTTTTTCATCTCTCCATTCCATTTTCATCCTTTCTTTCCATCTCTCGGATCCAGTCCTGCAAAGTGCTGGGTCTCCGGTTTTGCGGAAGAGACAACTTGATTTAATAGTTTTTGTAGGTGGCCAACACCATTGTAGAAATGTTTAGCACCTTGTCTGGCAGGTCGATGTCTCCTCATTTCTTTCTTAGTAGCAGGCCTGGAACCTGCTAAACTGATGCTGTCTCTGTGATCCCTGCGACCTGGCCCTTGCCAGTCACACCCTTTGAATCCATCTTCTTGCTTCAAGTGTTCTCTCTCCTTTGATTTTTTGTCTAACCCCCTTCTGAAGAGAAAAGAAAGAACCCTATGTGTTGCAAACCTGAACAAAATGTATGCTTTTGAGGGGTCTTGCATCTTGTTCCAGGGCATTAGTTTGGCCACTGGAAACAGATTCATGGACTAACCAGATCATTGCCAAGAGTGAAGTGGAACTACGACGCTTTGTGTGTTACGCTCTGGAAAAGCTACCCATTGTATTGGGAGTTAATTGCACTCTGCAGATTAAAAATAATGGCAGCAGCAAGTGCAGGGACTCAGCTATTGGCCACTTTTTGTTTAAATATGAATAGATTTCTACGTTTGGGGATTTTACATTTTATTTATTTACTTACTTACTTACTTGCTTACTTCTTGTTCCAGTGTCCTTACCAGTAAAACCCCAGTGTTTCTTTTAAGAGAGTCCATGTACTTTCTTCTAGTGCATTTTATTTCCTTTCAAACCTGCCCTAAAGAAGATGGTGTTATTCAGAAATGCAGATTTGGACAAAATTTTGAGATATATTTGACAGATGGGCGGTAGCGGTGATGAGGCCAAGGCTGAACAGGAATGCTTTAATTGGGGCACAGTGCAAGGTCACCCAGTGTTTTGTAGTGTGTTTTGCCCTGTCAAGTAAACCTCTGAAAGCCTGTTGGTATCATGGAAGAAAGGAAGGTGTTCTTTCAAGTAAATAGAAGGTAAATCCCTAAGCGGGCAACTCATCAAATTCCACTTGTAAGTTCATAGATGGCCACTGCAAATCATGGAGCACCAATGTCAAGGGCTATATTTGTCACAAACTGCTTAGTAAGTGGTGAAAACGTTACTGTCGTCAATTTGATGGGGAATGTGATGGCAGATGAATCGTTTCTAGCATGATTTAAAAGGATATATTCTTGTTCCGCCACAAAACTACCATCCGGTAAGATTTGCTGTGTAAAGAAGCTCATGGTCAGCCGAATATGTAATTTCTTCTCAGCAGAGAACATGTCTGCGTATGTTTGAATTGACTGAGACTCAGGAATATAGCCATGTTAGATCTTTTAATGACAACACAATATTACTGGCAAGATGAATGAGTGCTTGTTACGCAGATTCGGCATATTTCCCTTTGCGTATGTGCAGTTGCCCTGCAAAGCAGGAATTAGGACACTCGGGTAACCACAGTTGTATGAAATGTTTTGT
Source organism: Pelecanoides urinatrix (assembly GCA_013400755.1). Lineage (NCBI taxonomy): Eukaryota > Metazoa > Chordata > Aves > Procellariiformes > Procellariidae > Pelecanoides > Pelecanoides urinatrix. Next base: position 182,996 of record VZTQ01014099.1, read on the forward strand.
TGCTACACAATCACTTAGACTTAAATACGTATTTTTTTCCCTTCGTATACGAGGAGGTGCTGCTTGTTTTTGGGAGTTCATCTCATTAAGGAAAGATGGAAAGGCACGAGGGGTTGGCAGGGAGTGACTTTAACTTCTGGTTCACTCACTCAAGACTAGTATGCTAGCAAGTAAGCTGTGTTACCAACAAATAAATGTTCTGAAGACATTGTGAAATATTCATGGATAGTCTTATTACTGTTTGCAGATGTTCACATCACATAAACCAGCTAGTGTTACTTAGACCCATTATTGACAACTCTTAGATGAGAGGCCAAAGCTGAAATAAGAGTCGAGTTTGGATTTTTTTTTTTTTTTTAAAGGATGTGGGCGTGATGAAAGTGGTGAAGATTTTGCCTTTGTTTCTATTATAGATGGAATGTCTGGCGTGATTCTAAGTATCTAGTTTATTTGAAATATAACTTGAAATTCCGTTTACTGTTTGATTAACAGCATTGCCTTGATATCCTCCAAGTTTTCGCTAAGCCCCGTGCTTTATAATGTGACATTCCCAGGAAACAGGAGGCATCATCTGTCAGAAGACAGGAAACATAAAATGATTAAATGCATTTTATTGTTTTCTGTGAAACTGTGCCCAGTTTCTCCCTCTTAATGTGGCCAGATGGAATTTTCAAGAGCTTTTGTTGTTCTGCTGAAAAGATTTAGGCCTCATTTTTACATATAATATCTTAAAATCCCCAAAGGTTACTTAGTTTTAGATGACAAATTATAAAATACGTATTTATTAGCTGAAGCATCAAGCTAGAAAAACTAGCTCGATTGGTTTAATGAAAACAAGTATCAAGATTTCTTCCTTTAGTAGCGAGCACCACTCCTATAGCTTGTAACACCAATAACATTTTGCGGGGCAGAGGGGCGCAGGGAAGACGCTCTACCAGAAATAGCAGCAGTAACTATAGTTGTTTTTTTGCAATTTTTCTTTATTAAGACTTCAAATCACACAAGTGGCAACTGTCCTGATGCCCCAATGAGTTGAAACGGCACGGATACCGCTCACCTAACCTTTACAATCCTTCGTGTTTCTCAGCGTATCAGGGTGAATTACTGCAGCTGGAAAGTGTAGTCCCTGAAGACTGTTCCTGTGTAACATTTGCAGTGTCCTTCATGTAACCGAGCTTCAGGTTCTTGACGTTTGCCCATGCAGTTTAGAAAACGAGAAAGTTTGAAGATATCGGGGGCCTAGGGTTATGTTGTGCGGTTCTGTGGGCCACACCGAGCCTCTGGCAGGCTCCTACGGTAGTAATTAACCATCGGGAAGGTGACTGAAACCTGCAGGCAGAAACAGCGCAGAGAAACCGTGTTGTAAATGGGAATGAAAAGAAACATCTACGTGTTGCTTGGCAATGTAATCTGTTTTGTTAGCCTGCCGGGGAAAAGCAAACTGTGACTTCATATAGACAGAATTTCCTGGGGAAAATAATTTTGGACCTAAAAAAAGAAAAAAAAAATTAAACCCTGTTATTCAGAGTATATGCAAAAAGGTTACTATGTCAGATAACCAATGATCATTTAGGCTTTGATTCATGATTAATTAGACTTTTCTGATTAATGATCATTACCATCTGTGCATGTGAGCTTAGTTCCAGTTTCTGGATATTGCCGTGTTTTAGAAATAAGAATTTTTTTGCTGATCACAGAAGGGTGTTGAAATATGGGTGAGACAGCCTCATATGATGTGGAGTTCGGACCATGGAGAGTTTAAATTAGGATTTGCAACTATCAGGCATAAGGCCACAGAAAACACCTTTTCAGCTGAAAACACATAGCTTACAGTCAAGTAAGTGGTTATATTTAATCATAAACTGTTAGGCTGTGATGCAGTATAGCTGTGACCAGAGAGCTAAAATGGATAAAGGAACAGAGAGATCATGTTTTAGAGAGTAGCAAAGAAATTTGCCCCTTACCAGAATGTGCAACAGCAAAAATTAGATTAAATCTAATTGATTAATCACCCTGATTTCAGGTTGTGTTTGTTATTTTTTTTTTAATCTTGCTTGATGTGCCAGTTTCATTAAATACATTAATTGCTTGTGGTTTGCAGTGTTTCTTGAGTGGAAAATGCCTTCCTGTTTATTGTGCCATCCAGCTGTTAGATCCCAACATGTAAATGAAATCAAACTTGTGTGTTTGCTTATCCCTGTCCCTTCTGTGATTGGTTTAAAGGTGATGACACAATGACAGGAGATGGAGGAGAGTACCTTAGACCAGAAGACCTCAGAGAACTCGGAGATGACTCTTTACCAAGCAGCCAGTTCTTAGATGGTATGAACTACCTAAGGTACAGCTTGGAAGGAGGACGATCTGACAGGTATTTGCCTGGACACATATCTTTTCGTATGATACTTATGCACACACTTTGTTATAAATGATTGAAATCCCTTTCTCGGGGTCTTTAACTCAAGGGAGACATGGGATGCACGTGTCAACATTTCTTCGGTGGGTATGTCAGTGTGGCAGTCACCACTTTGTAGGAGGAAGGTGTGGTTGGGAGGAATATTTCCTGACCAGTCCAGAAATGAATACATTTGGCTCTGATACTGTTACTCGGAGTCTAGCGAAGGATTTGTTTGTGATTCCTATTTGGTTCTTGAAAAGGCATGGCTTGCTTTATTGTCTTTGTGGTCAGGCAAAGGAAGAAGAGTCTAGCTGCCTATGGAAAGGGCTTATGAATCGTCCCCACCTCCTCCTGTCATGAGTCAGGGGATGGGTGGGTAGGTGGACAGGGTGTTTGAGCATTAAGTGAGCCGACTTCTTAGAGTGGTTTGCTGTCTGCAGATAAAAGGAAAGGAGCAAAGGACTTGGTCATTCTGCATTGGATTGGCAGCGAGTAACAATTGTCCGCAAGCACGTTGACTCTTTCTGTTGCATCATGGTTGAATTAGCAGGAAAGAGAATCATTTTCCTTCTACTGGCACAGCACAGTATTTATGTTATAAATTAAAAAAAAAAAAAAAAACAAAACAAAAAAACAACAACAACAAAAAAACCAAACCAACCCCCCCCCAAAAAAAAACATTAGAAAAAAGAACATGTTCAGTCCGGAAAACTTACTGATTTGCTTATATCTAACAAGTTGAACTTAAGCCTAGATGTATTTGTGGAATAATAATGCCTGTAGCTTTAATTTTTTTTTTCTATTAATTGGTAGATTGTCACTCTATAGTCTACAAAAAATACAGATTTCCCTTTTCAGAATGAGAACCTTTATTAGTGAGCATAAGTGTAGACTCAAACTGGCAGATTAACACCCACAGTTCTAGTTTAGAATGGGCTACCCAGGCATTCATCTTTGAAAATGACAGTGTCTACTGTATATCAGTAATGTCTCCAGACTTACTGCCTTCAGAATTGGGGTTCACTAAAAGGAAAAAAAAAAGGTTGAGAACTTGGTGGCAGAAGGAATTTTTAACCTGCCTCGTTTTCCAGTCTTGATTGTTATTCTGGCAGCATTTCTGAAGCTCAGTGAAATCAGTGGGATTCGTTCTGTTTACTTCAGTAGGCTATGAATTGCTCCTGCAACACAACATGTCAGGAAAGAGTTTAGTTTGCCTCGCAGCATGTGTAAATCCCTCATCATTCAGGTGTTATAAGCTTGGAGTCTTTGTTGGTTTTTAGACAGCTCCAGTGAATCCCCTGAAAACAAAGTGACTGTGTGGCTTTTAAGTCTCAGAGGATGTTTGTGAACTACATCAGAAAGCTTAAAAATCAAAAACTTTTATCATGTGCTTTCAATGGTAACAAAATTTGTATTTTTTTTTATTTTAAGATGTTGTATAGAAATGATTGTGCAGGCAAGTGTTAAGCCAGTTTCTCCTCCCATTTAGAATATTTTAGCTTTTAAATACTTTTGATGGATTTAGTAGATTTTCACTGGCATGTAATTGATGTGTTTTATTTTGTATGAAAATTACTTCACATCCTTTATCAAGCATGATTATATTGAAATGAAGCAAAATGATAAAGTGAGAAAGAATGAAAGAAAAAAGTACATCTTTCGAACTCCATGGTCTCATTTTCTGTCACTGTCAAGTTACTGCTTGTAAGAATTTTCACAGAGACTGCTTCAATTATTTTGCTTTTGCTTTAATGTGATTTTCATTTCATTATACTGACTTTAGTTTTTCAAGAAATTCAGTAAAGCAAAATAGTATTAGCAGTCTGGACTCATGTAATCTTATGCATTAAACAATTTGATTTAAAAACATATCTTTTTCTTTTGTAACCATCTTCTCTATTTATTTTATTTCTCTCTCCCCTTCATTCCCTTTTCATATGCTTTCATTAGCACCATGCCCAGGTAGGTATTACATAGCATGAAAACATGTTGTCCCTATATGCTTTTATGGCACCTGTCTCTGTTCATCCATTTTGGAGGCCTGCTGTATGCCGGGAAGTTGATTTGGAGAACCAAATGAACGATGCTGCTGTTGGAGATAGTTATAGTCTCAAATGAGTATGATATGTAGTGGTGAATACTGATTCAACAGTACTCTCTGTCTAGAAAGGTCACAGTATGACGTAGCTACTGTCCCACAGAAACTTCCCCGATTCCTGTTAAGATACTGTTAGCAAGGATCAGGGAAGCTGCATTAGATGACAACGGCTGGTAGCTGTCCTTCTGTCACCATGCTGCTGGGAAGGTTAGCCATTTTCCTTCTCTATGTGAACAAAAAATAAACAGAATGGGCTACACTAGCTGGATTCTCCCTCTAGATACCAAGAGCCACAACGGATTCAGGCCGTATCAGATCACCAGTATTTGAAAAGACTCCGTTGCATTGTAAGTCCCTTCCACCTTTCTGGTCTATGACAGGTGTGAGGAAGGCTTTCAGTCTTTAAATAGAGAAACGTCTTCAAGGCTGATTTATAGAGTTTTCAGTGGTACCGGGTTCTTTTCCCAGCTTCTGAAACAACATATGTTTCCCACAACAACAGATACCCTCGACTGGACTGGAGATCGCTAGAGCTCTGTCTAGGCTGGCAGGTGGATGTGTACTGCAACATGGTCTCCCAGTCATCCAGACTAGAAACTTGGCTAGAGTATGCTGCTCTTACTTTCTGGATACCGCCTGGGCTTTATTCAGGGCTTAGAAGAGGTGGATGATACATGCCTGTGCATTACCTTGCACGGGCAGGACACACTCTTATGTTCAGGAGCTTTGTAGATTCCTGGGTTCCACACTCTGGGGCTGAGTAGAGTGCTACTGACCCCACAACCCCTGTGACTTAAGATTTATCAACCAGATTTGGAAAGAATCTGTATTTAGACATTAGTTTTGTCTCTGTCATTTAGGGTTTTATTTTTTTACAGGATTCCTGAAGACTTATTACAATAATAAACAGTAAGTTCTGTTCAGTGCCACTACGCTTCCGTAATTGGACTGTCGTTTCAGTCAGTACCTTTATTTCTAAGTCTCAGAAGCACAGAACATTATCTGTTGGTTTGCTCCTCGTTTAGCTGGTACAGCACACAGAAGAGGGGCAGTGTCATCTGAACATTAGTTTTAAAATTAAGTGTAGTAGGAAATTTAAACTTCTAATTTACTGCAGACCTCAGTCATGCTTGTACATACCTTGCCTGTAGATAAAGTCCATACCCTCAATGTATTGGATATTTACTGGAGCTTACATACAGGTACTACAGAGTGGATATGTACTGGGCTACTTCAGGAGAATATGGGGACAAAATCACCGTACAGATAACCAGTCAAATCTAGTACATACTTCCTTTCATTCAGTATCTATCCAGGACATGACATTAGCTGAATAGCAGAACCTACAACTTGGATGGTGGACCTTCTATAAGCATTGCATGGTGCAGCGAAGCAGTTCTGAAAGTGTCAAACATTGAAATGGATAAAGGATAATGATGGCAAATGGGGTCTGCTACTGAGGCTTATTTTTCAATCGAAGAACGAATGTTCACTGAAGTACTCTTGTTATGAACAAGCAAGGTGTGCTCTGCCTACCCAATTCACACTACAATGTTTAACCAAAATACTCTTCAGTCAAGATTTCCCTTCGTAATTTTTTTCTGCAATGTTATATGCAGACAGTTAGGGTGAACTTCTGTCCCTATTGAAATTTTGTTGGTTGTTTTAATGGAATCAGAATTTCGTTTCCAGAAATGCATATTCTAATAATACCAGCCTTATGCATCTCACCTCTTCCACTTCTCTGGGTGGAAAGACATTTCATGACATGTAAGAGAGATTATTTATTGTTGGTTTATTTTTTTCTCAAGACTTTCCTAAGGCTGGTACTTATGTAATACCTATCTTTGCTTTCAGTTTTGTACAATCCACCTAGTATGCTAAATAGGCCATTGGTATAAATCAATTATCAATAGTATTGATTATTCTTCAGTGTCATACATTTGTAATAAAACTAAGATAACCATTTGCTTCCAAAAATGGATCAAAAAATTACTGAGTAAATGTGGCTATTGTCAAAAAAGGCTGACTGGTCTGAATCAGATGGTAAAATATGTTTTCCAACAAGATCTGCATTTAAAGCACTTGACTCTCATGTCCATAATGTACACATGACTTTTTTTATTGCTAACTGCTGAAAATGAATTATCCCTTAAAAATCTATGTATCTAGATAAATGGCCTATTGTTCTGATCCAGTGTGTTAGTCATTGTGGATGTGTAAGCCATGAAAATAAAACTGCTTCCTTCAGTTATATGTACTATATTCCTCAAGATACAGAACAACATCACAGAGTACACATGCAACTTCTGAAGGTGGTTGATCTGTTTTTAAAATTCACTGTTGTAATACTGCTGCTAGTAAATATTTAAAGGACTAAACTAGTGCTATTTGGTAGCAGAAACCCCATTTACCTCAGTATGTCCTTCTGTGGTGTCTTATTTGTCTTTTTTTGCTTTTTGCTAGTGGATACTGTAGTTGCATTCTGAGCCAGTGCTTGGAAGCAGCTTATTTACTGCCTTGCATCTCTCATTGCTACAGCAACCCGTTTTCTGTAGAGCTGTGTGTACTTACAAAGAAAACAGTGCTCACATTTGGACTGCCTCCCTAAAGATGCTGTTGGCATAGAGGAATAATTTTGTTTCACACAGGAGCTTGTGGCTGGCCACAATTCACCTTGCTGTGTGTACCTTCCAGGGGACAATATCAAGCTTACTTATTTACAGTTTTAAGAGGAGAGAGCAAATCATAACAAAGCTTCAGAAAGAGTAATTTCAGCTTTTCTTCAGATATTAGCATTCTGGTTTTCCGTAGTGGTTTGCTTGTGTGACGTAGCAGGAGAGAGAACTTCTCCGAAGAGCCTTACTTAAAAGAAATTAATACTTCCTATTATAAAGAAACTATCATGCCACAAAGCCAAGTATAAAGTATTTGTGAGTATGAAATAAACTGTCATCTAGATTAATCTCTAGGTTCTGCATTTCGAAGCAAATAAGCCAGTCAAAAGACTTTGTGGCCCCTAATCAGAAAGCTAGCGTAACACAGATTTGTAAAGCTCTGTTTTTCCCACCGTGACTATTATCTGCTCCCCCTGGAAGCTGCATCATATTGCTAATAGCACGCTTTTTTCATTCTCCCACTCGATCTGTCATGACACCTTTACAACATCATCTGTACTGCTGATGTATTGCTATGGCATCCTACCAACCTACCAGCCTGCGATCCTTCAGTTCAGACAGGTCCCACACGCTGAGCCATGCCTCCTACCTGAGGGACAGTGCCATGATCGACGATACGGTTGTAATCCCCAGCCAGCAGGTAAGAAAATTCTCTTAAGTTCACTTACCCGTTGGATAAATACGGAAATGTAAAAAGATTACAGTTTAGATTGTACTCATAATACCGTGTCGTGTATGCCGCTTTGTTTATTTTAATCTAAATCTCTCTAATTTTCATTGATATTTAATGGCATATTATGCCGTGTCATATTAAACTCTACTCCAAAATAAATGGATAGGCTGTGTGAATGTAGTACAGGGACTGTCTTTATAGTGTTCTCCATTTTAACTGATTTTTGAATGATGCTAACATTGGGCTAAATATTCAGGTGATCTAATGAACTCAGGGCTGTTTCCTCAGAGATACTATGCTGAAGCATGCTTGCAGTTAAAAACAAAAAAGATTTAGGAAATGGCACTTTGGTAAATTGCAGCATTCATTTCACTGGGACCACTAACATATGATGACTTTGAGCAAGTACGAAATGTTACAATAAGGAGTTTCTAATATCTTAATGCTATTATTACTCCTTTGTTTTCTTTTAAAAACAAGTTTAAAAGCTTTAGGCACTGCTGTGCAAAATACATCTTTTTATTGTTTGGTTGATTAATTAATTTTATTGTAGTAAAAAGGAGGGTTTTTTGCTTACCAAGGTAACAACTCTGGCCAAAGAAGCTGAAAGGAATTCGTATCGCTTAAGCTGGGGCCCTGAAAACTTGGACAATGTGGCTCTTTCTTCCAGCCCTATTCATTCAGGGTGAGTGTATCAATTAGCATTATACTAAAAAAAGAGAAACAGAATACCTGCAGTGGCAGCAACTTCAACTAATGCTTAACTGGGAGTTACGTTTTAATTCATTGCCTCCTAGAGCTGTCAATAAATTGTTACTATCTCTTAAGCTCTGACAATCAAGCAAGCCTGAGTACCGAGACTATCCACTGAAATCACTGCAAGTCAGTGGGCTTTCAGTCAAGTTCAAGAGGAATGAATAATTGACACATACACACATGCATTTGTGTGAATTATATGGAGAAATAAATACAGTACCTTTTTAAAGTTAGTCATAATTGAGACCAAGGACCTAATCACTCCAGATGATGAGAACTTTCTATGCTAGTGAAGTAGGTTAGGTAAGCACCAACTCTAGTGTTTGTCATGATTGCTAAAAAAAAGAAACGAAGGATGTTAAATTACGTGAACGGTGTAATAGACGAGCCACCTAAACATCACGTGCTTTACACATATTTGGCTGCTATGTTCGTGTATTCTCACAACTGACTGTTTGTAAGCATTTGCGTTTAGGGAAGCTCGTTGAAATGCAGTAAGACAGGTCAAAATGCAGACCCAGCCAAATTCATATTTAGAAAGCTTATCCTGGTTGGCCTCAAAATCTGTCAGTGCATTTGTTTTAAGTGCTCTTACTTACTGTGTTTTAACTAATTTTGGTCTTTACTCTGAATTCTACACTTGTGTCCTGCCGTCAGATTTGATGAGGCATGTGCAGATGAATTCATAAGAAACTGATGTCATGAAAAAGCATTTCATTTTTGTGGAGCTGCGTTGTATGCAGCATGGCTGGACATCACAAAGAGAAACATTTTTTTTTGTTAATCTCAGATGAGTTTGCAACAGTCTTACAGTCTGTATCTTTCAAAAAATCACACTGGAGTCCCATTTGGAATGCCAGGCAGTCCTGGTCTAGAGGAAGAACAATATTGTCATAACTGTGGTTGCAAATTGACTGATTTGTGACATATGAGAAGTTTGTTTGTTAGCTGGTAGCAGGATATTTGGCTGCGATTAGTGTTGTTTGGATATGCTGTTCTTGAGCTCTAAAGCTAACAGATTAAATGAAAAATGGGTACAGTATTGTATGTATTTTTATATAAGTCAGTATGTAAGCTTTAAAATTGTTTTGGTGGTTTATTCTAACCCTAAATAGTTTACAGCCTTTTTCCAAAGGATGCATTACTTAGCACTTTCAGAAAGGTAGGGCTTTCCAGGGATTGCAGAGGATGAACTACATACTTTTTAGAAGAGTGGCATTTATTTCTTGGATGTGCAATCATTTTGTGTTTTCCTTTTAAAAAATATTAGTGATATTTAGATCTTCTGGGATGACCAGGATGATAGTGGTAGGATAAGAATACCTGATTTTAATACAAGGAACGCTCTCTGCAGCCTTGTATGAAATAGTGACATTTAACGCGATGCAAACTATGTTCTGCTTTTTATACATACCAACTAACTTGCCACTAAATATTGTAACAAGAAACCTATAATAACGATCAGCCTTTGGAAAAGACTGTACAACACTTCATGTTTATCTTGCTTAGATTTGTCCGAGTCTTTAAATTATCATAAACTGTTGGGGTGCATCTTGTTTACATCTCTTTTTTAGGAAAATACATTCACTACTAGAGTTTAGCTTGTAAGACCTTATTTTAAAAGTGAAACAATTGTAGAAGTACTGTGTGCATGATTGTTGCATTCACTTAGCTCGAACAACAGCAAATATGTTTGTCATTTATACCCCTCTCGTCACCTACGCCCTCCTTCGTACACAGACATACACTATTACTAGGTTCTTGTGAACTAGCAACGCTGCTGACGTTTCAGGTGCACGCATTGAAGGTAGTATATATCTGTCATGAAAGAAAATTCTTAGTGTTTGAAAAGAAATCCTATATAAGCATTGTTAGTGGCTTTAAGCAAGAGTATGGCCTTGGTTTTACCCAAGACACTGGAAATGTATTGAATTCAGACCGTGTTTTTATAAAGTAACACATCAACAAAGTATTGGACAGTAATTTATTTGGCACAGATGATCTTAATTTTGTATTCTGTGCAATCTGAGAAAAAAATTACACTATTTGCTCCCTGCACTACTTCAGTGGCTAACCCCAAATTGGTTTTGGGTTCTTACTGATCTCCCATTGTAGGGAAGTGTTTCTGTGGATCACAGTGTAACAACCCCAAGGAAAAGGATAAATTGTAGAGAACTGTTCTCTTGGTGTGGAATTTCCCAGGCATATATTTCAGCCTTTTCATGACTAACCAAAACTTCTCCTGTGTCTGAAATTTCAGAAGGGGAAAAATTTTTAACCATCCGTTTAAAATTTAAATGCAACTATTGCTTCAATACGTTGATAATTTCATCAATAAGGAAAGAAAAGCAAGATATTTGGTCAGAGGCTTTGGCAGCCATTTTTGAAAACAAGAAAAACATTATCTCTGAAGAGGTAACACTCGTTTGGTGCTCACAATCTCAAACATCTCCTGGTCATTTTACACAGCTAACAGTTTCTGAGTAGTTTCATACATTGGCTGAAGGAAAAAGTATAAATTCCTGCATTTAAACTTCCTTTCAGCAAATCGGATTGGCTTCTCCTGATAAAACTATATGATTTTACATATTGAGCAAAGCTAAGGATCTCTGGATATGCCAGACAGTTTGGGTGCTAAATATCCAATAAGATAGAGTTTTATCGCTTTGCTGGTAATATTAGGGGATATTATGTGTAATTTCCTGCTGAAGCATTATGAGAGACAGAACTAATGCCTACATAAACGCAAATGCATTTCACAGTTTTAATCTCATGCCTCATAACATCTTATTGTGGAAGAACACATATATTTTCATTAAATTGCAAGGCAAAAAACCACTGAACTGAAAGATTTCTTTTCACTTGCAGCATTTAGACACTGCTTGACAGTATCATATTCTTATGTCTCTATCACCCACAGTAGTTAGTGTGAATGGCAAAGGTAAGGCTGACTGTAAGATTCTAAAATACAAATTACATGCGAAGTGATGTTGTTTTCATACCTGGGTTCTGGTGATACAGTGAAAAAAAATTCCACAATTTAGTTGTATAGATTATATTTCTAAGAATTCTACTGATAAATATGTAAAGGTATGATAGATAAGAAGAGAGGCAAATCTCACATATTGATAGGAACCTTGCACTGTGAGCAAGAGCTTTGAGTTCATGCTTGGGTATTAACTTGCTTTTGTGTTCTAGAGCAAGATATGTAGCAGCTCTGCAGTTTTTCCAGTTCTGATTTGCGCACAGTAAAACTCCTTTTTAATGAAAGATATTGATTTCTTTTATATAATTTGATTAAGAAGTCCCTATTTGGCTAATACAAGATCGAAGTGTTTCAATACTTGTATCTGACAAAATGAAACAGTTGGGATATTATTAGTGAATTTACCTTTCTGGAAGTTGTTGCTTCTTCCATCAATGAAAAGGGAGGACAAGGGAGTGGGCAGCTTGAACTGTGACAAATAATGTGAATTATCATTCTTAGCTGCATGTCTGCAAAAAAGGAGACTGGATCTTTGCTAACAAGGTAAACAAAATATATTTCAAGTGTTGTATTTTGAATCCATAATATTGTTTTCCCCAATGTGAGATTAATTTCCTGGAAATAGTTATGGAAACAGGACCTGGCAGCGACCAGCGGATAGTCATTTCTAAAATCTGAGAGTCTAAATGATTTCAAATTATACTGTAGCCTTTTTGACCTTTATTCAGAAAGTTACAATAAGGAAAAACAGCAGGTGTGTTTCATTAATAGCAAATCACTGTTCATGTCAGTGGAAGAATGGAGATATATATAACAAAAAGCGACATCAGAAAACTAACTGGCCATGTGACACATTACTAAAAGCCTAAACAGGTCAAACTGAAAATTTGAAATTTGTCATTCAGTAGTGCAGAACTAAAGGAGGACAAGAAACATGTTGAAATGGATGGAAGTGGAGAATAGAACGTATTGATAGGAAATTTGAAGAAAAGAAAATCATGATTTATTGTGTTAATAGAAACACTGGCTGGAATTACCTTAGATACCTTACCCTTTGACATACCGTGGTCCAAATTTTAGACGTGGATACCTAAACCAAGCAGCATTTCCCCTAATCTGGTTCTGAAAGATTTACTGAGAATCCAACTGTACGTTTTAGGTATCTGACTTCCAGTTTGGGAACGTGTGTAGAGAGACCAGATCACTCTAGCTTTACTGCTGTGGTAGTAACCATTTGTAACCAAGGATGTAGGCTTATTTTCCATACTCACTCCTACCTTCTCACATGTAATGAATACGCATATATATGTATATGTTCATGTGTTTAATTTAGAGATCTGTTTCATTTTTCCAATATTTCAGTATTTCATTTAACTCATTCTTTTTTTCCCTTTCTATTCCTTTTTGATGTTAAATCATCTATTCTATTGCAGATGCTCTTCTCCATGTCTTGATCATGACAACAGCAGGTGAACTTCTGCATATTTCTTTCTTTAATACATTGCATTTCTCACCCACCCTATTTATCCTCCTCTCCTACCTCACTTCAGGATGCTTTAGTGTTTTGATAGTGCATGTTAGCCAAGAGAAAAAAAAAAAAATCTACTCTGACGAGCAGTAAGAGTTACACATGGCCCTATTTCTCTTCTTATACAGCAAGTGTCCACTTTCTCCTGTCTGCTATGCCCTCTGTAAGAAAAGAATACTGGACACATAATAAGTCCACTGCAAAAAATCTTAACAAAGCTCCTTATACATTCCTAGATTGTTTTAACCTTGGATGTAATTAACAATGCATTTTCTCTGTTGGTGGCATGGTTTAACATTATGAAAAGGAAGGAACACCACCCCCCCAAATAATCCACATAAACCCTTGTAGATAGGTTTAATTTCAACTGTTTGTAATACAAAGTGGGCCTTTTATCTCTCTTGTCTATATAAAGAATATTGCAGAGCCACTCCCTAGGACATATTTTCCAAATTGTGCCACCATATTGGAACTAGTAGAATAACAGCACAGACCCAGTATATTTAATTTTTCATGCCACATGCATTTTGGTGTGACCTCAGTTAATCGGTGGTTGAATCACTGGCACTTTGCATCCTGCACAGAACACCTGAAGTGGTACCTTCCCAAAGGAGATTATCTTCACTTGGCAAACTAAGTGTTCATTGGCACAATACCTCTTCATCTCCTTTAACATAACCATAGAAAGGTGAAAATCTTCTTAAATATTCAGCTGTGCAAAATTATTAAATGGCTAAATAAAAACCCAAACTACAAACCTGTATTTTTAGGTCATGTCACTCAATCTCTCTGTAGTTGACTAATGCAGTGAAGAGAACGTTACCATAAGTAAATACTTTAGTGGTTTCCTGTGTAGGATCATGTTTTTTGTCCTCCTGGAATGTGTCTTTTGCCTTGTTTATGTATGCCATAGTTGCAGCCTGATGGAAAGCATAAGACCTTTTTTCTTAATTTCAGACTCTCTATCAGTTTTCCTTCTCCAGCTGAACACTTTACAATGGCTGAAGCACCCTGATTGTTTGTTTCTGCTTCTTCACACTGCGACTAACACTGAATGCTGCTATCTCCTTGTTTCCCAGTTTCTTTTAAAAATTAAGATAACGTACGCAGAAAAGTTCTTGAATGTGTCCACGACGGATGTGCTCTAGTTAGAGCTTCTTATTGTTCCCTGCTACCTGATGAGAGCATGTGTGCCTGCCCAGCTAGTTTGAAAGAATAATCGTACCTGAACTGACTGTATGAAAGTGGTGGTTTATTGATTTTGCCTATTCTGGTTTTGTGCGTTCAAAGAACTATTGCCTGTTTTGGAAAGACACTTCGCGCTGCTAGGTTTGCATGGCTCTTCAAATGATTCTGCAGAATGAGGAGTGCGTTTGAGTGCCAACATGCTTGCATTCGCAGCCACCTGAAACTGTGACTCTTCTGCAAAGCTATTTACGGGACAGTGATTCTTCACAAATCACACAATAAGTATCTTCTTTCACCCCCCAGTGCTGACACATCCGTTTTTTTTTTTAATTTGTTCATCCTGCTGTTATCTTTCAAATGGGCATAGATCTAGAATAAAACCAAGTTAATTCCATGTGTATAAAATCAGCCAAGGGGATAACTCAGGCTCAGGTCTGAAATACAAATATTTCATGAAAATACACCACAACTTTTTGTCCTTGTAAGGTGGATAAATCCAATGCAAAGGAAAAAAACAAAACCCAACCTATATTGTCCGTGTTTTGTTCAAGTGGAGCCATTAGAAAACCCATTGCTCTTTGCTCTGCTGTCTGTAGAAGGCATGGAAACAGCCTGAAAGGTTTAGGGGCCTGTTATATATGTCCTCAACCAGAAGGATTCTGTAGCCAATGTTATTTAATATAGTTAACCTTTCATATAGCAAGTATGTAGTTTTTAATTGCTCTACAATGAAAGAGAATTAAATGGCCTCTGTAATTTGAGTAAGTATTGCTAAATTAGAGGAGAATGGATGATGCTTGATCTAATCATGTGTTTAACAGAAGGATGCATAGACTCCCCTGCAGTCTATAACTTATTCCTGGAAAAGAATTGCTTTTGTTCTTTATTTGTTCTTTATTTAAAAAAAAAAAAAACAAAACCCAACCTGATTTCCCCTTCATTCTCTTTAAAAGAGAGAAGGCAATGATTTCCCAAAACCTAATTTATTTCATTGATTTGGCTATTATATTGGACTACCACCTTGCTAAATCTCAGGAAAGCTCAGTATCGATCCAATTTGCAGTACGCTCAGGGTCACATATTTGTGTCATGCATCATTTCTAACAGGACCTTTAAAACCAGCAGAAAATGAAACTTACTCAAAGGCTGTGTTAGTACTCAGAAAGATCGTCTCATTGTTGCCCTAGTCAGCCTTGACATACAGATTTTGACTTTGCCACTTTAACCCATAACCTGCTTTGATTTTGAATCATCACTTAATTGAAATTTAAGTTCTTGCCATGGGTTGCCAAGATAAACTGAAGTCAGTGCTAAAGAAGGATGCTTCCCCTATATATAGTTATTATAGGAAGGACATTTAAAACATGTTCTGAAATAGACTTTTGCTGATGGAAAGTACATGTAATTTTGATGCATTGATCAATCCGTTCAATTATTTTGGCCACCTTTTTTTTAAATGGCTCACAAGAATGTTTTCTTATTTATCAGCTGTCCAAAAGTTTTCTCCTATTTATATTGTTTTCTCTCTCCTCAGCTTTACCTCATTTCTCCTAACCATAGTTAGTCCCTGCTAAGGGTTTCCATCCCCTATTATGGCATTTTTAACCCCTTCTGAAAATTGTAGCTATTTTATCTATATGGAGTTCCTGTAAGTTATTTTGGTTTCTTTTACATTTTCTTTAATTTTTAATAGTATAATAAATTGTCATAGAAGCATGTAAGGAACATTTAGGATGCCTCCTTTCTTCTCCTCTTCTAGTGATAACCTGTAAGAGCTTTCTTATTCCCTTTAATCCCTTTTAGTAACAATTTTTTTTCTTTCTTTTTTTTTTTTCTCGTGAACTCTTCACAGCCATTCGTGTTTCTCTTTAATGAGCCCTCTCCTCTTCATTCTCTGTACGCAGATGGTTGGTAGTGCTTGTAGTAGCGCTTCCTGCAGTTGGAACATGGAGCAAGCTCTGAGTTTCCTCCTTAGCCAAGTCACTTTTTGCACCATCCAGGTAGCATGAGCAGAGGGTGCCCGGTGCCCTTTGCAGAAGGAGGGTCAGTTTTAAGTCAGAAGACCGATGCAAAGATTGAACGCGTACCTCTCAGGGATGGTAAAGCAAAGCACTGTCTCTCTGCACGCAATAAGAGAAGCACCCCTGCGCCTAAGCTGCAGGGAGTATATATGATGTTAGGGTTATTCGTATGCTAGTATCATGTATTGTTTTCTTTTTGACCATGGGAATTTATAATGAAAAGGTATCACTTCCCGGAGTGATGGCTTAATCTGCCAGTTATTCCTGCTAGTTTTGTTTGTTCATTTGAACACAATCTCCTCCTATCTCAGTCTTGTCACTTAACAACATCATGAGGGAGAGGAAAAATAACGCGTGTGTGTGTGTGGGCAACAAAATAATTAATCTGCATTTTACATTTCCTTTATATTAGTCATACAATTTTTTCACTTTCCTAAATGCACATTTCAGAAAGCATGTTTTGTGCCATGCATTAGTTTTGTATGAATTATTTGTACATTGATATACACAGTCCTTCAAAAGGGCAAAGTTTTTCCAGTCCTGGAACAGTAATGTCACCATCAGATGCCCTATTATGTAGCAAATAGGCAGAAAAAGAGGCTGCTATGATTCAGAAAATCCTTTGTTGTGAATTATTTGTTTGACTCTATTGCAAAATTATGTGAAATGTGCTGATTTTAAAAAAAAAAAGAGATTAAAAGAAATCAGATTAAATAAGTGGATGAAAAAATGAATATGGCAAAAGGTTGGGAAATAAACAGGGTGGTATGGTGAAAAAGAACCTATTTTTACATTCTGTGTCAGCTCTACAAATCCTGCATCAGTGCACTGTCCTTTCAGACTTTAATGCCGTGGCTCTGGAGCTGAGGCATTTTCCCCTTCAGTTTCTTTCTTTTGCACTATATTCATGATAGTTGTCCAAAATTTGTTTTCTGGAAATTTCATGGGTTTGTGAACCGGCTCCTCCATAGTTATTGTGATAATTGGCACTAGGCTTTCTATGCTGTCCTCGTACTATTCTATGTGTGCCTGAATTTGCTGTCCAGCAGTTGAAGGGTACTTCAACTCTTAGTTGGTTTCAGGTCTCTTAGGTGGTTTCAGACTCATCCAGAAGTCACAGAACCCTTCAGGAATCCCCCGTTTCATCTGGGGGTCTGTTTCAGTGATACGGCACAAATCTATTTTTTGGTGTATACTGTGGTGAACACTCCTGTTTGCCAGCTTGTGTCTCGTTACTTAGTAAATACATTAGATCTTCTTTGTGATAGAAACAGCTCTTTATACAGTGAATAATAATTGTGGCCTACTGTTTTTATCCTAACCATGTTATCTTTGTGTCCACCTTCCAATGACACTTTCTCTGCCTGTTTTTCCACTCTTCGGAGCAATAGTTGGTTTCAGTGATAGAGAACTGATAGACCTTGTGATAGATTCACTGACAGACCTTGCTCTGACCCACCAGGCACATTCAGTAAACTTAAACTGAAAGAAAGAGTTGCAACTTTAAGGCCTGAACACACACAGCTATCCCTTTGCATCTCAAGACAAATGCTACACTCGTTTTTTAACTGACCTGTATTAGGCCCCAAATTTTGCAGGTGTGGGAACACAGGGCTATGACTGGGTGTGCAAGGTGAGATACCAGTTTGTTTCAGATGGTCAAAATCAAAGACTGCTCCTGCTTCTTCAGCTTTTATATTGGTTCTACACCACAAGCTAGTTATCTGAATTGCGTGATGTGTGCTTTTTGAGAAGGCACTACTATTTCAGCACTCTGCTTATCTTTTAGTTAGTCTGAATGGAATTACTCTACAGAGAAAGAGCACCATATTAAATAAAAGCAACAGAACCCACTGTTGTGGTCAGAAGGGAGATTATTTGATTTGGACCCTTACTTTTTGTGTGTATGTATTCTTCTAGCAGTTAGAAGTGTTTTAGGCATTGCTGAGACAGATGGGGAGATAAGCTAAGGAGGATGTAAGACAGACAGATAGATGACCCTTACACTAATATTTCAGTGATGGTTAGCGAAAGAAGGTGACCTTGTTGTTAAAGTATACAAACTTGAATATTACGTCAGTAATGTAAATAATTGAATCCTAAAAATTGTATTCATGACAGCTTACACAATGAAAAATGTGAATGCTAATTTAATTCAGTAAGTGCACTCATTAGCTTCTGGTAATTGCGGGGGTAGTATTTCTGTTGCTCATAGTATTAGCATCAAAATGTGAAACGCTTCTTCCAGCACTCAGTGTTATGAACTACCTCTAACGCACCCATTGTAATAGAGACTTGGACCGATTCTCTGAAACATAATTCAGAACCGCTTTGATAACACTACTTCATACAGTTAAAGGAAAATTGCAATGCAAGCCGTAGAGCATTATTGCAACAATTGAGCATTTAGTATCTCTTAAGCTCTTCTTTCATCTGTGCTTTAAAATGTATAAAGTATGTATTTTATGAAGGAAGCTCCCATTTTTCTAAATTAATCCCCAGAGAATCGAAGCTGTAAAATGTTTTCATGTTCTTTTTTTCCCCCCTTGTTAAAACCACAGAAACACCAACCTCTAAGGAATGAGATAATGGTTGTACTACCCAGACTTTTACACTAAACAAAACCTAGAGGTATATGAATGGCAGTAGAATAGGAGACTGCATGTGTGAGAAAGACTGGCATCCGTGGTGCATGGTGTGCTTCTGACTGGCGCTTGTGGCTCCTTTCCATCATCCATTTTTCTGACTTGCACGGTGTGTTGAGTGTTGTGTTTTTACAGCATGTGGAATTACTTGTAGCTGTGTGGACAATGAACGGATGCAATGTTTGTTGCACAGAACGGTCAAGGGGGCAGTGGAAAAATACCTGTATTTGTTACTCATGTTATAAGGGCTTTTCTCTGTTGCAGGTCCTTCAGTAGCATTTCTGCGACTCCCCATGTGATGATTCTATTTTAGTGGCTAGAAGTAGGCCTGATACCGTTCTGTCTCATCTACTTTTATTTTCACTTCCGGCAACCTAACATTCCCATCCCACATCAGGCATGATCCTAAGTCATAAACCAGTAAAAAAAATTAAAGTAGTTCTACACCTTTCCCAAGAATGTCCCTGATTTTTGTAACAAATCTGTCAAAATCTACCTGTTCGTTATATATGGAACTATAGAAAGTTCAACATAAAAGAAATTCCATGAAATGTTTTTCTCCCTTTTAAAGAAAAAGAAATAAATAAGATAATTTACCTTGTGCTAGAAGAGGGCTCCCTGTTAGATGGCTTTCTGCATCTGTAAGTTTTCCACTGGGACAAAGTAACACAGAAAAACAAAAATCCATAAATAAACCTCTAATACAGTGACTGTGGCTATTGTCATCTCACCAAAATCTAAAATTTGTCCTCAAACAATAAAGACATGTTGGGTTTTTGATATAAATAGGTGCTAGCTCTGCTGATATATTATGAATTGTATCCACACACTCCAGAAAAATTTCATTTTTTAAAAAATCCAAAACCATTTTTTGTTAGAAATTATAGTTTATTAAATAACTAGAAAGTTATATTGATAACCTAAAAAAACCCCAACAACCCCTCCAATCAGAATTGGCTTTATATTCCTGAGTCATAAATAATTTTCTTCAATAAGATGTATTTGCTTGTCAAGTACTTAAAGAGTGCCAACTTTACAATATAGGTGCTTGCAGGTACAGAGCAGTGATATTTGTACTTGACTTGGTCTCTAATAGGTACATACGCATGTGCTTACATTTATCAGTGACTGCTGGTATTTTTACCAACAGCAACACTGTAAAATAAGACTTTCTGTGAAGAACTTTTAGAGAGCAGTTGTCCGTTTAATTAATGAATGATCTTAGCATGATTTGGTGCTTCACATGGGAGAAAGGCTTTTTCGAACTGTACATCTTGAGAAAGAGCTTTACCTACATACGTAGTTAGTTGCGTATGTGGAACATAACCAAAGGAATTTCAGTATCTTTTGCATCTAATCTTTTTTCCCCTGGTTTTTCAGCTTCCTAGTTAGTTTCATGGTGGATGCTCGTGGGGGTGCCATGAGAGGTTGCAGACATAACGGACTACGAATCATAATTCCTCCGCGGAAATGCACTGCTCCAACACGAGTGACGTGCCGGTTGGTGAAACGCCACAGACTGGCCACCATGCCTCCCATGGTGGAAGGTGAAGGTCTGGCCAGCCGCCTGATTGAAGTTGGACCTTCTGGTGCTCAGTTTCTTGGGTAAGGGGTGCCATATGGCCTAAAGGAAGATGTTTCGGTCTATTTTTGTCTGTAAAAGTTGCACTGAAATGGTTCCTTTTTCAAGACTTGAACAGAAAAAGATCTTTGTAACGTATCTTAACAGACCGGTCGTGTGAAAATACAAATCAGTTGTTAGTTAACAATTCACAAAACTTTTATGCCTTTTCCTTTGAAAATGGATATTTTAACCACTAGCGCTAAGGTTAATGTGCTTCCTTGGATATAATGATTACTCAGTGTTGTGATATTATAGTGGGAAAAGACCCTTTTGCAGCCAGAAAAGGCAGTTCATCCTCCATTTAAATAATCTACATATAAGGCACGAATAGCACAGCACTGATCTAAAGCCCAAATGTAAAGCCTGCTACATATACAACACAAGTTACAGCTGCTTATTTGAGAGACTTGTGTTGTGTTATCAGTAATTTGGACTATCAGGGAAGCACAGTGCCTTTGATTTTTCTGGGGTTGAAATTGCTAAATTAAGCAATAGGACAACCCTGGAAATTTTTGGCCATTTCTCTTGTCCTATGCTGCAAAACCCGTAGAAAGATCAGATTTGTGTCTGCTGCTGAGCTTGTTTTAGCAATTTTCAGCTTGAAAGCAGCAGTTATCCACACTTTTTTTTATTTGTTCTCCCTATCAACTGTGGCATCCCAAAGTGGATGATGGAAGGAACCCCTTCTGTTACAATAAATAGCTTTATTCAGAAATTGTGAAAAAAGTGACTCTGTAAACAGCAATAGTTTAAATCCATTTCCAAACAAATCAGTTGCTTTAAAATTCTATTATTATAGGCAGTCATCAGAGCCACTATCTTTGTTAGTGCTTTTTCTAAAAGACTGAGCTTAGGGAGAGGAAAAAATTGATTGGTAGTTTTTAACTGCCCGCTGCTTTTATATGGAGTGTGAAAGGAGAACATACCCAAGACATGTTTTGGCTACTTCACTGTTGCTCTGGTAAAAAAAACAAGAGCAGTTCTGAAACATAGCGAATGTGATGCTAAGAGCAAGCCAACCATTCCTTTTGACAGACGGGATACCCCTTTATATTGCAAGTAACAGCAAACAAGCTGGCTAGTCGGATGCTTTGTACCGCTTGCTCTTTTCACATCTTGGTCACTTAAAGAGAAGCAAAAAGAAATCTAAAGAGCAGAAGAAGTATTGTGCTGTCATATTTAGTCTTCCCATTATCTTTGTCGCGTACGAATTGCCCTTAAGTATGTCTCCCATTTTCTTTTTAATGGTTTCTCTATCTAATGAGAATGTCTCACCTGAAAGACCAGGATATAGCACAGTTTTTATTCATTCTCAGATCTTTATGCCCTTCCTGCAAGCGTTTTTCTACATGTTGTACTGGCAGTGAAATCAGAAGATTACTGTACTGTTTGCAGAGATGCATTCTAAGGTCCAGTTCCCGTTCCCTCTGAGTTCACTGCCAAAACTCCCATTGTTGTCCCATAAGCAAGAAAAGATGCTAAATTAACGAATCTAATTTTGCTGATTTTGATCACCAAATTGTCATCGCTAGGACGGAACCTTATTCAGTGTACAGCCTAATTCCACTCTGTGGACCAGACAGTGGCACTGGCGTTCTGGCGCAAAAAATACATAAAGTTTATTTATGTTCTTTCTTTCACTGCTGCTTTGGATGTACTCAGTAAACTTCATCTGCCTACGGCTCCTCCCCCACTTAATGAGGGAGAAAGCTTGGTCAGCCGAATCCTTCAGCTGGGGCCTCCTGGGACCAAATTCCTTGGGTAGGAGAGACTTGAAACAAATTGATGGATGCTGACCTTCCCATTCTTCTCCTCCTTCTGCAATATGATTTTTTTATGTCATTATGCCCATGATATTGTCCCTTTCTATCATTTGAAATTTTGTATACCTAACCCTTAGTGGACCATTTTCCAACCCTTGTGGTATGTGGTTTTGTTTTCGTGGTGGTATGTTTGTATCTTTTTCTTAAAGTACTGTGGCCTTCATTTTTGTTTTGGCATGAAATCTTCCTAGTTATGTGCTTGATGTCTGTAGCAAAGCAACCTGGATTGGGACCAAAAAAAAAAAAAGGAATCTACTGTAAATTTTAAGATGCTTTTTGTATCAAGGACTGATGAATCAGTAAGTTATATGTTGGATACCACCAGTATAATGGAACACATGACATTTACTATGTACATGGTAACCTGTGTGAGTCCTCTCATTAGAGAAGTGTATATACAAATATATTTGTATTTTCTCTTATTTCTAAGAGTACGTATGTATATGTATATATAAATATAGATATATTATATGTACACGTGTTGTATATGTGTGTATATGTATGTACACATACACTGATACATATATTGACATCTGCTTGTAAGGCAACAAGGCAAATTCGTATCTCCTATACTGAAATAGAAACCCAGATGATCTCCTCAGACCTCCTTTATCTCTCCCAGAGTGTAAATCAGGAATAAATTCATTGGAATATATAGAATTAGAATGAAGTAAAATTGACACAGGACAGAGTTGCCCACTGATTGCAATGAAATTACTCTGATTTGCACTAGTATAAGTGAGATCAGAATTTGTCCCACTATTTGTATACAGTATATATGTATATATGTTACAGTAGATTCTCTTTGAAATGAAGTTGCACAGGTTAACCCAGACAGTAGTGACACCTAAAATGAGCATGAGTTTTTTATGAATTTGCAAAACAATTACCAAATTTCTAGCTAAGCACTATTATCTTACCAAATATCATTCACACTGTGGAAAGAGGTGAATGCACTTTTTAATCTGTCCTGCAACATTTACTGGGTCCCTGTAAAAATCTAGTATGTGTTAGTGACCTACTAGTTTAGAATTATGCCCAAGTATTCCAGCGAAATAGGTAGAATTCCAGGTCACTTTGTAGCAGACAGAATAGAGTTGCTGTTAATCCTGTTTCTTCCTCTCTCCCGTGTGCATTTAATGCGCTGTGTTGCTGTGCCAGGCCTGTGATTGTGGAGATTCCCCATTTTGCTGCTCTGCGTGGGAAAGAGAGGGAGCTGGTGATCCTGCGCAGCGAGAACGGGGACAGCTGGAAGGAGCATTTCTGTGAATATACTGAGGATGAACTGAATGAAATCTTGAATGGGATGGATGAAGGTATCCAGTGTGACTTTTTTTTTTAATTCTGCTCCTGCATTACTTCTGTAACTGGGGGTAATAGCTTTTTACCATTTATTCTATTTAGCACCTCACGTTTGGTCTGCCCTAGAATTTCTGACACTACATTCTCCAGATACTTCATTTCAGTCACGTTGGAGCATAATCACGTACAGGAGCCAGGAGAAGCACTGTGTACTTGTGCTTACTTCCCTTGCATGGTCTGCTGAAGTAGTGGGACAAAACAAAATCTACCATCACGAAGTTGAGAATAGATGCTAGACTTATGTTTTCTCCTGCTCTTTTGCATAGTGTTAAACAAAAAGCTTCCGTAGTGAACATCTTTCCAAAACAAGGCAATTATCATACTAATCCTTTCCAAGCAGCTATGTGTGTGGGAGGAAGTGTCAGTCATGGATACTCTTGCTTTTTGAGAGAACAAAACGGCCTTGGGCTGTCTAGGATCTGCAGAATTTGTTATTAATTTTGATGGCTTTAAAAAAAAAAACGTAAACGAGCCAACTCACACACTTAAAGCTGAACTCATACTTTTGATACTTTTTTGATTTGGAGTTTAGTTTCCTTGATGCTACTCCAGGCCAGAGTGTAAACATGTGAAGTGGAAAGGGGCTTGGACCAATCCCTTTGCTTGTTTGCCTGCTGATTTTGGGGATGTTGTCATTCCCAAAAGTGTCACCTCCATAACCATTCATGATCCCATGATTTGCTGTCTTAAACTCCCTTCAGTTAGTTGTTCAGTCTGTCTGTCTATTCCTTTTTTGATTTCTCTGTTTTAGCTGAACTTAAAATACTGGGGTGTGTTTCCTTTTCCCCTTTGATTTTTAGACAAAACACTTTTGTAAGTTGCAGTTAAGCTGTGAAAAGCTTGAATGCATTTTGAAGTTCGCTGTATTGTTTCTACGAAATTCTTGTCTTCTGACCATCTTCTCTTCTGGCTTCAGTACTTGACACTCCAGAGGAGCTTGAGAAGAAACGTATCTGCCGCATCATCACCCGAGATTTCCCTCAGTACTTCGCAGTGGTATCCCGGATCAAACAGGACAGCAACCTTATCGGACCCGAGGGAGGAGTGCTGAGCAGCACTGTTGTACCACAAGTGCAGGCGGTCTTCCCAGAAGGGGCTCTAACCAAACGAATTCGCGTTGGCCTCCAGGTACAATGACACAATTACAAGGCTTATCTTTTTTTTTTTTTTTAAGTGTAAAATCACCTTCTTTGAATGGAGAACCAGCCTATTCAGCTTATCACGTATGTTGTAGTCTAGAATGCTTCTAGTAAAATAATTTAAAAAAAAAAAAATATCCATGCAAGAGTCAAAGCAAGTGGTGAAGCTTTGGGTATTCCAGTTAATCCAGATTCCTGTTAACTGTCTATATGATCTTGGGAAAAGCACCTAATTTTGATGATGATGATATTAGTGTAGGTCATAGAACAATTTCTTAAATACTTCTTACGAAAGGCATCAGAGAAGTACAAAGTGCTGGAATAACTAGGTCAAATGTACAGATTCTGAGCATGAAGTAAACCAGCCTAACAGTTCACTACTGAAAGAGGGGGAAGTCCTTCCCCTACCTCCATCCCCTCCTCCTGCTGCGTGCATCCACAACTTACCTTGGCCAGGAGACTGTGCTTGTTGAAATCCCCTGTGAAGAGCCGAATAGCTTACTAAAACAGGTCAGAGCTTGTCCTAAGAAAAAAGAAAGGGTGACAAGGGAATCATTTGCTACTGGTTAAGTGAATTAAATTGATGCTGTGAAGGGTCTGACAAGCACCAAGGGAGAGGATAGGAAGAGAAGGAAGGCCTGGGAAAGTTGAAAAAGGGAGGTCTCCCCTTCTCACTGGCAGTCAGTTCTTCTGTCTGCAGAGTTTCATGGGAAATTGTGCCATTTAGTGTAAAAACTTAAGGGTTTCGTGGCAATATACAGACCCAGTTCTTTACAAACTCATTAAACTGTTTTCAAGTAACTATTCTGCTATTGTCTTTTGCTTTGGAAAGGCTCAACCTATGCATACTGAACTTATAAAGAAGATTTTAGGCAACAAGGCTACCTTCAGTCCCATAGTCACCCTGGAGCCCAGGAGAAGGAAGTTCCATAAACCCATCACGATGACGATTCCCGTCCCCAAGGCCTCCACTGATGGGATCATGAACGGTTATGGAGGCGACACGCCCACTTTAAGGTTACTATGCAGCATAACAGGTAGGGTGCAAATACTAGAGCTTTTTATGTGCATCTTGAAATTGTCAGTTATCGTGGGCTGAATATGTTAAACTGATTATACACATGGAAGGCTTGGTGAAAACCTGACTGGGATGAAAGGCTGTGAAAATAAACTACTTTCCAAACAATTACTTGATAGCAGAAATAACATTTGGTGTTTGGACTAACAAGAGATGTGTGATATAATCATAGACTTTGGGTTTGGGGTTTTTTTTGCATTTTCCGTACAGTTTGTTTCTTGAGAACCAACATACCTCTTCCTAGCAGAGCAAGTGTAGTACAGACATAATGTTGCAGTATGCTTCAGAGGAAAATATTGGAATTAAACACTTTATACTTGCTATAACTCCAAAGTGATTAGCGTCTCATTCAGTCTCAGCTAAGAGGCAGAAATGAGCTGCATGTATTTATTCTGTTTAGAAGTTAGCATCTTTCATAATTTTCAAACTAATTTCAAATACCAACCCAACGTAAGATGCATTTCACACTGAGATGTGCCAATGAGTCGTTCCGGAGAACAGGTGCTTTTACAATTTCTTGACGCAAAGGTGTTAGGTAGCTGCTGAAATACCGGAAACAACATCTGGTCAACAAAGAAGTATTTGCATTTCAAGAGAGTGAAACTATGTTTATTTAAATAGAGAAAAATGGTCTCCTCTATAAAGAGGAATTTGGGTAAGTTTCTTAGAGGAACAGTAAATCTGCAAGGATCTTCTAGAAAACTTCAAAAGGGAAATTGGTTCCAAGAATCCTTCACCAAAAGGAGAAAGGAGGTATTTCCTGAAAATTAGTATTCCTTTACAGATACAACTTGGTTTAAGGTTTGCGTAAAGAC
This sequence comes from Pelecanoides urinatrix, assembly GCA_013400755.1. Taxonomy (NCBI): domain Eukaryota; kingdom Metazoa; phylum Chordata; class Aves; order Procellariiformes; family Procellariidae; genus Pelecanoides; species Pelecanoides urinatrix. Next base: position 209,805 of record VZTQ01014099.1, read on the forward strand.
CGTGCTACATGGTCAAATGGGTATCTAACAAGTCAGCTGTATATGAGAGGAGGGACAGACACACATTCTGCCTTAGCCCTGGTTATGCATAGTTTTTGCTTCAGTTCTTCATATGCGCGTTATAAATATTTGTAACTGCTGTTAGAAAGAAACTCTTCTATTTCTGTTTTCTGTAAGCTCAGTGTGATTTTAAGGTAATTGGAAACCAAGTGGACATTCTTCACCAAAAGGTGAGGCAGGGACATACATAGAAGAACTTGAAAACACAGCTGCAGGGTGACAGGCTGTGCCCACATTTTCAGCCAAATAGGAAGCTGGCAATGTCTGTGACAAGGAGGGCTGAAACACTTAATAGACTGATACGAATCCAGAAGGCTCTCTATGGTACAGCGTGATACGGAGGCGCACGTTTCAACGGCGAGATCTTCCAGGGAGCTTGGCAGACACAGATTATTTCATAGGATTTCAAAGCAGTGTGCAAAAGAAATTTCTTAGTTATACACATACTGGACCCGAGTCTTTGAATTATTTGAAAAAGATGTAGATTATAGAAATCATAAATTGTAGTTGTCACTATCAGTAACATCATTGCTGTTTCCCAAGCGTAGCAATATAGGTTTAGCTGCACTATATCTGGGCCAATTTGCCCCGCATATGTGAATAGTCTAGAATGAACAATAGTAATTTCTGATGAATTACATCTCTCCCTCAAAAATTCTAGCCTCTTTTAAGATTTCTGGAGCTGTGCTACAGGACTCATCATTTGAAAATAATTTGGGCACTTTGTTTTCTAAGGAGAAACCCATACAATCCTACTAGAATTAGTGGAATAACGTGGACCTAAGGAGAAGGCATGTCTGGGATTATTACTGGTTTCATAGCGCTTAAAAACTCAGAAGAATGTCAGATATTTCTTAGAAGCAAGAAAGTTGCAGACTTGCTTGGTTTTAATTTTTTTAAAAATCTCTATCATTGCAGGAGGAACCACCCCTGCCCAATGGGAAGACATCACTGGCACAACACCGCTGACATTTGTTAATGAATGTGTTTCCTTCACAACAAATGTGTCTGCCAGGTACCTACACAACAAAACATGAGTTTTACAGTGTTACTTTCAAGTGCATGTTTTTTTTCAACAAATAAACTATTTTAGTTTATGTAGTAGAAGAAACATAAATATTTTGTCGATGATGTGAACCAATTGGCAAGGTGTTTTGGAAGCTCTGAGCTTCCTAGCCCAGACAGATGATGTATGAGAGCTCTAAGCACTACAGCCCTTACCAGCTGCAGGAAGAAATTGATGTTCTTGTCATTTTTATCTCGGCCTTTAGTCCTTTGCAGTCAGCACCTGCTATGATCCCAGAAACGAATTAATGATGTACTCATTTTTCTGAAAAAATAATCTGAGGGACGATTTTCAGGTAGTTAGAAAAAATCTGGTTTCATTTTGAATACCCCTTCTCTCCCAGATGCAGAAATAAGCAAATTTCCATGGAAACAGAAATCCCTTATTTGGGTAGCTCATTATACATCTTATAAAAGATGGTACTTCCAGAATATCCAACAAATGAGAAATGAAGCAGAAAGGCCTGTAGGTGTACCAAACTGTGATCTAGAAGAATCTCTTCCAACCATCTGTTCTTGTGATGAGATTCAACTGCTGTCTTTCTGAAAACAGAATTTCATATTAAAAAATACAAAATGTATATGTATGTATGTATTTTATGTATGTATTTTATATTCTGTCCATGATCTATATCACAGAAATGCTCAAAAATCTCCTTCTCTGTAACGGGAGATGCAGTCCATGACCTGGAAAATATTAAATTTAGGGTGTGTACTCCAGGAAAGAGTTAAAAAAATCTTGGATAACTTGCCCATGAAAATCAACGAATTTGCTTCAGTGCAAACATTCAGTGTCCAGAGCAGTTATTACTATTAGGTTAGGTTTGCTATTTAAGAAATAGTTTATTCGATATGAAAATGAGTTTGGCTCTTGCAGTCCAATCCACAGGGTAACTTTAACATTAGACGAAATAAAGTATTATTTTTCTATACTTTCTGAGTTCAGAAATGGCTTTCTTACCATTAAGTTGGATGCTTTGCTTATGTACATTTCTTTTTAGTTCAACTAAACATTTTTCTTTAACAGCAGTGACCAGAAGAGGGAGATCTTAAAGTGTGTTTTAGCTCTCAGCTGCTAACCTCCAGGGTTCTGTTTAAAGGGATAAATTAAAGATTAATTTAAGAACCGGATGTGGAGACTAGATGCAAAATTTGAGAGGTCAAAGTTCCTAAAATTGTGAAGTCCCCAGCAGGGCTATACATGAAATACAGCCAGAATGAGGGTGACGGTTTATGGAACTACAATCATATTAGTAGCGGATGTTTCCTAATCCCGATGATGACATTAAAATTTATTGCTATTGCTAATGTTCTGTGATATAGGCGGGGTCCCATGTAGAGATTTTAGTGGGTTCTACCTCTTCTTTTTAATCTAAATGAATGTTCAACAGACTACTTTAACCCAAACATGATTTTAAATGCTGTTAAAGTTAGAAAATGGGATTTTTCATGCATTTAGGGTCAGAGAATTAATCACCTTCTCTGCTGAAGGACAAGATAACTTGAATTTCTTCACTTGTGCCCTGGTCTAAAAGTGCATCTACCCTTGTGCCCTGCTGAGAATCAGCTGATTCCTGGCTGTTTGCTATTCACAGTAACTTGTTTATGTCTAGTTAAATCATTAATGATGGAGAACAATTTTCCCATTCATAAGACTAATTCTGTCCAAAATGAGCTTGGGAAAGAGATACATTTGTCTAAAATACATGTGAATTAAACTGCAGACTAGGAGGCATAGCTGTTTTCCATTTCCTGAGCTGCAGCTTTTTTAAAAATTTAGTATCTGTTTGGGCTTTTTAGCCCCTGGTGTATGACAGCAAATCGTTTGAGCGTATGGTGATTTCTCAGAGGATATAGCCTCTCCAGTTTGAGTCCAGCATAACATAATTCTCCCACACATGAAAAGGAAAGTATCAGTATGCGGAGCCTTTATGTACCAAACATGCTTTCTCCCTTTCAAATGTCATCAGTCTGTTTTTTAACCAGTGTGCTTGTTAAATGTTCTGAAGATAAGCACAGCATGAAATTCGCTATTATTCAACTGCAGATGAGTAAGACCAGAGAAATCACACTTGAAAGGTATGCTTTGTGGGTTATAATACCGTGTAATCTACAGTAAGTAATAATCCCCCTGTAGATTATATCAGCTTTTGAGGTGTCTTTGACCTCTCATGACTTCTGTCTCCATCCTACGGGTGTCAAACTCAAGCATGCTTTCCCACCCACACAGTGAATTTTATTTAAAAGAGATGTCATCAGCTCCACAGAGAAACTAAACGCAGTGATATCTGAGGAAGAAGGCAATACGTGTTACTCCTTGTAAAACGCTTGGTGCGTTTCTGCTGTTACATTTCGAGAGTAGAAGTAAAATTGTTTAAAGTCAAAGTTGTAACTTTGCAAAATAACAATTCCGTTTTCTTGACAAAGGTATAAGGAAATTCTGTAAATTTTTATTACTGGTTAATGTTGTCCTGGCCTGAATGGTCCAAAGAAAGGGTAAAGAACCTGTAGTTTCAGTAAAGAGGTGGGTCATTTTTGACACAAGAGGACCTGTTCTGGAAGCTGAAGTTCTAGATCTGAGTTGCAATATCCATGGTATGTCTTAAGTAACTGTGTATGTTTGTTAAGTTTTGAGGTGGTTTGTTCCAATTCACATGCACTAGCAATACTTCATAAGAGGCAGACGTTAATTTGTAATAATTATGTTAGTGAAATCAGACAACTTATGACCTTACCCTGTAATCTTAAAGTATTTCTCTGTCATGGTGGTACCTGAACGAGATAGCAGTGGCAGCTTCTGGCTTCACACTGTGCAGAGGAAGTAATTTATTCCAGTAGTATCTGCCTTGTTGCTTTGAACATGTTTATGTTTGATTTGTGGTACCTGTGTCACAGACAGGGAACCGCTGGTGTAGAAGGTTCAGTGTATACGTTAGAAAGGTGCCGTCAGTAAAACGGCATGTTAAAAACCACGATGAAAAGTGAGTCAGTGGTGATCACAGCCTCTATGAGGCAAGGGTAGTAGGAATCAGATGTGGACACATCTGCTTTCAGAGTCTTCAAAATATAATATGGCTCAGATATAGGAATGTATATATCACCGGCCTTCAATATGCATAACAAAAACTTACCACAAAATCAAAGTTAAAAGTCCCTGACTGAATTCACATAAGAATAAATTCTGGTTTTGCGTGCAGTGTTACACAGTGGACAAAATCATTTACGTTCACCTAAAGACCCTCAGGTTTTGCTATTGTATATAAGGAATGTACTCCTAGCCTTTAAGCTAGATGATAGAAGAAAAACAAGTGTTTTGGGCAAGGCAGCTTTATATTTCACCTGTTAGAGATGGAGGTCCAGCAAGAGACTGAAGGATTAGCAACACATGCCAAGAGCCGTTTCAGTCTCCTGTTCCTCATCGATAAAATTCAGGAAACTTTCACAGCATCCCTGTGCCGTCAGAAGTTCGTACACAGTTCACTAACACCCAAGTGTGGTACACTGATGTGTCCAGCACTTAACTAACAGGGAATTGTAGGATGCCCAGGAAGATTTCAGGGGGCTAAAGAGAAAAGGACGAAATTGCCCACTCTGTAGTTTAACAATTTAGTCATAACCTGGAAGAGAAATGAGAGGCTTGGCGTATGACTAGATACAGCCAATTTTAGCAAGATTTTTATGGGACATTACTCTCTTCTACATCATCAGATGTTTAGCAGCAACCAGCTGTCAAGAAGAACCTGTATTTCTCTAGATGAAAGGCACACATTGCAGAGTCACAGTTAGGGGAAAATACGAACTGTACACTTCCATTACACCCTTCTCTGCTTACATTTTGTGTAGAAATCAAATAATGACATGTGATGAACAAGAATAAATTCAGAGACCTTTTGGGCAGCTCTAGAAGAATGATGATAAGATCAATCACTATTTCAGACTTCATCAGAAACTGTTGAAAGTGATGGAAAACAGAGAGCGCTGAGTTTATCCTACAAGAGGTTTATTTCTTAGTAAAAGATGGGAAATGTTTGATCACGTATTCTCACTCTAAGGAATCAATTCAGATGAAAACGAAGTTTAGGCCATAGCCAACTTTTGAATAGAAGAAAAAACATTTATTGGATCCTGAGATGAATTTCCAGAATTTCTTGATTTTGGTAAGCCATGAATAATTGTTTAAATATTATAAGCATACTTATAAATGTAATATATATTTTTCATAAACACAAAAATATGAAAAGGTTCATATATTTAAATCTCCAGAGGAGGTGTATGAGAGTGTCTGCCACAGGACAGGTGAACTTCTTAAAGCCTTGAAAAGCCAGTCATGTACCTGGAAGCAAATAAGCTTCCAGCTGAGTGAGATCGTATCAGAAAGGCAAACAATGGCCTGGAGTTTGGGCAGCAAGAGACTCTGTGAAGGGTTTGCATCTGGTATTAAGGAGAGGAAGTTCTGGTCCAAGTGCTTTCCCTGTTGATTTTGCTTCATGCTCCTAAGTGCATAGGGAGTACCATGAGCATTCTTAGGCTATTGTTCCCAAATGGTAACTATTTTTTTTACTTTATTCTGACTTGTCATATACAGTTGGTGTGGTTACCAGCTGATGTTGCCAAGATGAGAAGACCTATCTTTTTCTTGCTTAAATCTTTCTGTGCTGCTTACACAACTCTTCCTTTTCTTTTACAGATTTTGGTTGATAGACTGTCGACAGACACAAGAATCTGTTACTTTTGCTTCCCAAGTGTACAGAGAGATTATCTGTGTCCCCTACATGGCCAAATTTGTGGTGTTTGCCAAATCACACGATCCCATTGAAGCACGGTTAAGATGTTTTTGCATGACGGATGACAAGGTGGATAAAACTCTAGAACAACAAGAAAATTTTGCTGAAGTTGCCAGAAGCAGGGATGTAGAGGTACTGTACAAGAATCTTAAACAGTTTTCTCCATTTTCAAATGTCTGTTTTTAAGCTAATATTTTCTGCCTTCTCTCTACCACAAATACTGAAAAATAATAATGCCAACAAATATTGTCATGATGCAGTATCATGCATCATGATAAGATGAAAACTTCAGCATTTCTTTAATTCAAATTCAGAACTAGAGCAGCGACTGCCAATTAAGTATTACTAAATCTATTTGAGATGGCTAGTTATGCAAGCAGGAGACATTGCCCATGGCTTTTATTAAACAAAATACAACAGTTTGTAAGAATTTTGCATAGCTTGGCTGGGGTTTCAGGTACACAACAAGACTAAAGACTTAAGTCACTCAACAGCGAGCTGAGAGGTAGCAGATAGGTTTTGTAAATGAACTTTTTCCTCAGTTAGCATAGAATGAAGTTCTATGGATGCGAGCTAGCCCTAAGTTCAATCCAAGTACCTCACAGTCATTTCTGTGGTGGTCCACAGCGATTACTTAGTTTTAATTAGCTCTGTAGCAAACTGCCAGGAGACACCTTGAATTTTTTAGTTACTGACTTCGTCTTAGAGGAATGTCTGAGTAAAGATGAATTTTGAGGGTGGTGGTCTTTGCTGAACTGTTACGTTCCTGAGCCTGATACTAAGTGGGTGTTGCGAGAAAAGGGGAGATAGTCAAAGCCAAAGACGGGTAAATCTCAACTTCCAGTAACTTCATAAATGAATACCACTAACCAAAAAGGCAGTCAACAGTCGTCATGTTTCGTCAGCATCTTTGCATACCAAGAAGTTAAACTAGGTTTGATTAATATTCTGCTTTACAGAAAAGAAAAAGAAAAGAAAAAAAAAAGTGTTGCTGACCAGACAAAAGCTTTCCCATGTGGAATCCAGCAAACTACCTGCTAAGTGCAGTTTTTCTAGCTTCCTCTGTCCGCTTCCTCAGAAGGGATGGCAAATTGAAAGTGCTTTAACTACATGCGTGGCATATTCTTTTGCTTAGTATGGTCTCTTTTCCCTGAGAATCCCACCTTAAAAAATTTATCCTCACTGTTCCTGAAGCTCTGACAGGCATTTCTTGTGCAGAGCAGCTAGATAAAATATGGGCTTATAAAACTAAGTGACAAGGCTGAATTTCTAGAAAGTAAGGATGAGACATGAATGTATGAATGTATTGGCAGTTTGAAGGGAACATCTCCAAAACTGGGAAGCTGAGATAGAAATGTGTGGAGGGGCCATAACAATAGCAATCCAAAGACGTAGGCAGTATCATTATATAGGCATTTCAGAGAGGCTTTACCTGAGGCCTGACTTTCAAAAGCTCTAGGCCTTTACAAATCCAGCTGAAATAGATAGAATCTAGTGATATACGCTGTCTTTGCCTGCTGCAACAGACAGTTGCAAGTAGATTAAACACATAGGTAGTCTAATTTAGAACGTTTTTGCGTTGGTAAAAAGGTCCTCTGCAACTTCATGATATTCCCAGACTGGCTTATTATCCTACCAGTCAAAACAAGGACTTTTGATTTGATTGCTGAAGAAAATATTTCTTTGGCTGTTATGATGAGGCCAGGTTAGCAAAGTGTGCTAAAATTAGAGCTAATAAAAAATCCAAATAAAATATAGATTGAGAATTTGCCCAGATCCATGACACTGAATACTCCTTTTGTCTTTTATAGTGTCACGCTATTGTTACAGAATTAACAATTTATTTCCTTTGGAATTTAATAATCTGAAATGTTTCCACAGATTTTAGGTTAACTGTACGGAACAAATCTTGTAAATGCTGACAAGTCCTAGCAATTTAAGAAATTGATTGAAACCATAGAATTACGGTTATGAAGAAATCCTAACCACCTCACTGTGATTAATTTTGCTGCTTTGCTTCTTTTTCATTTCCAATAGGTATTAGAAGGAAAACCCATCTATGTTGACTGCTTTGGCAATTTGGTGCCACTAACAAAGAGTGGGCAACATCATATATTCAGTTTTTTTGCCTTCAAAGAAAATAGACTTCCTCTGTTTGTTAAGGTAATGTTACAATATGAGCTATAGATTGTATTTTTATTTTTTGTCTACTTCTGAGTTTACAATAAACTTAGCAGACTGAAGAGCAGTTCCAAATTATTTTGTGATAATGGATTAAATGTTGACTTGGGTAGTCAAAACAACCAGACATGGCCACCTAAAATTTAGTAAAATTTTTCCCTGAATATAATTATCTGTGCCTGTGTTCTGCTATATATGCGTGTGTCCACAGCGTTCTTTCAGGCACCAACATGGTACTCCTAGGAATCCTGTTCTCTACCTAATAATCTAAAGAGCTGATCAAGTTTGATCTTGTTTGTTTTTCTGTATCATGGTTCAATATATTGCAGGAAAAAATGCAGAAGCTACAAAAAAGTGTCCGAAAACATTGTAGAATTGGCAGAAATCTATTAAAATACAATCATTGTACCCTACATTTTGTAAATGTGCATATGGCTGCAAATACAGATATAACTGTTCTTCAACCAATCATCCTCCCTTCAGTAGCAATGCAAAACTTCCTTGGGGGTACACTAAGAAAAGCATGGCTCCTTTTTGGATACTTCAAGTTACGGTTTTACCATATTTTTGAGAACAAGGGAAAAAGGAAGTAATTAATTTTGATAAATGCCCCACTGTAATCTAATTTTATCCCTGTAGTGTATATTACTGTACTATTCTATTTTTAAAACTTTCATGTGAGTAGGAAAGTTTGTAAAAACAAAAGCCGAAACAAAGAAACCTCAGTTCATCCAAAATTAACTAACACTTTAGCCCTAGCTATAGAGCCAGTGACATAAACACCATGGTCCACAGGGCTGTTTTACATCCTTCATGAGATCTGCAGGGAGCAGTAAGTCATGTAAAAAAGTGCTCTCACTGTGGTCTGTGCTAGCAGCAGAGAGGGCTGCTGTCACCGAGCCACCGTCACCTTGTCTTCTGGAGAGAGAGATTCAGAGGGCACTGCAAACCTCTTCCCACAAACTTTTCCTTCTACTGGGACGTCCCGACTACAATGGAGTACACTATTACCATTACAGAAAACGTTTTGAGAGAAATGCTTTATGAATAGAAACTTCCAAAAAGTGGAGAAAATCAACCCACTCCCTCATTGTATTAAATTTGCTGTATGCTGCTAGAAAACTTCTAAACTCTCTCCCTCCTTTCCAGCAGTATTTTGTAAGCTTTTTTAATTTAGGACTTTATTTATGCCACCATCTGGCTTTGGCTTTGCGTATTTTTCTCCATGATGGATTTTCCAAAATATGTTCAAAAACGTGTATGTCTTTGCATCTAGTATTTTCAGTCTGATGAAGTTAATATACATGCATCTAATTGTATCAGTTCAGAAAACTAACAATGAGGTAGTGCTTTCAGTTGTATTTCTTATGTGATATTGTACGCAATCCTCCTGACATTATGTACAAAAGCTAAAACTACATCACCAGTATCTCAAGTTCTAAGTCCTTACGCTTTTTTCTACTAAAAACTGTGAAAGAGATTTTTCTAAGATTTACTGCAAAAACTTAAAGTATGGCATGTTGTAGTATCTTTTTTAGATAATAATGGTCATACCTATAAATATATTCCAGCAAATTTCTTCATTCTAAAACTAGGATTTATCAATACATTTGAGAAAATATTTTGCAAGAGAAGACATTTTAAGTGTAATCTTTCACTGTTTTCAGCCACTCAGCCAAAAGACTAGCCAAATGAACAAACACAATATTTAATACTAAAATTTTAAGCAAAGAGTTATTGCCAAGATCAGCATGAATATGTATTCTTGCCATATGGGAGAAAATTACTTAGTTCCTTTTGTCACCTGATACAAAATGGATCTCTGTTATGACCATAAAGTTTGGGGAGCATTTCAGTGAAAAATGGGTATTGTAAGTTATCACAGAAGCCCAGTCACACTGGAATGTCTCTGTGCTTTTAAGACTCTGATTACAGTGTTAGGACTGCCTTCTGTAAATAAATTTGTAATGTGTAAGCATGTACATGCTTGCATCTTCTCTTGCTTTGACACACAAATACGTCCGTATGTACATTTACAAACAAGCAGGAAGAAAAAGAGAAAACACATTATTTTTGCCTACGTGGACTTTTTCTCCCACATGTAGCCTCTTTCTGCTAAATAGCTTTGAGTGGCATAAGTAGATCATACAGCAAAATAGCAAAATAACAGATTAAATGTCTGTATGTTTGCCCTACCAGGTGCGAGATACCACTCAAGAACCCTGTGGGCGATTATCATTCATGAAGGAGCCAAAATCTACAAGAGGCCTCGTTCATCAAGCCATATGTAATTTAAACATCACTTTACCTGTTTACACAAAGGTACTGTGAAATTATACTGATCTATAGTCATCAGCATTATCATATAAACAAGAAATGATTAGGAGGGCAAAATATTGTTAAAGCTTTGTAGTCAGGTATTTTAAAGAAGAATAAATACCACCCAAGGACTTTCAATTTCTTGGGTGAAAGTGTTCAAACCGTGAACCAGTGTTCAAACTTGGGTGAAACAGTGTTCAAAGATGTTATCAAATATTCTCTGAGGACTCTAAAGAGGTGACAGAAGGGAGACAAAAATCCAATTTGCACTATGTAGTTCCCATGGTTTCATTTGGTGTTGCACAAGACCTACGCTACTCTTATTTCATACAGAAATTTTACCCAAATTCTGTTCAGGGGTGAGACAGATCTGGGACTCACTGAGTACCTCTAAGTTCATTTTTTGTTTTACCAAAGACTTCCTACGCTGTTTTAACCATGTCTTGTGACACCTCTCTGGAGATGAAGTTACCATTCATACCTGTTTTACAAAGTGTAAGGATAATGTCTGTAGATCATATGATGTTCTTAAGGTACGAGTCATAGAATGATAGAATGGTTTGGATTGGAAAGGACCTTAAAGATCATTTCGTTCCAACCCCCCTGCCATGGGCAGGGACACCTTCCACTATATTAGGTTGCTCAAAGCCCCGTCCAACCCGGCCTTGAACACTTCCAGGGACGGGGCATCCACACCTTCTCTGGGCAGCCCGTGCCAGTGCCTCACCACCCTCACAGTGAAGAAATTCTTCCTCATATCTAATCTCTGTCTACCCTCTTTCAGTTTAAAGCCGTTACCCCTCATCCTATCACTACATGCCCCTCTCTAGCTTTCTTCTGGGCCCCCTTCAGGTACTGGAAGGCTGCTTTAAGGTCTCCCCGGAGCCTTCTCTTCTCCAGGCTGAACAGCCCCAACTCTCCCGGCCTGTCTTCACAGGAGAGGTGCTCCAGCCCTCTGATCATCTTCGTGGCCCTCCTCTGGACTTGCTCCAACAGGCCCATGTCCTTCTTAAGCTGGGGGCCCCAGAGCTAAATGCAGTACTCTTGGTGGGGTCTCACAAGAGCAGAGTAGAGGGGGAGAATTACTTCCCTCAACCTGCTGGTCACGCTTCTTTTGATGCAGCCCAGGATATGGCTGCAAGCGCACATTGCCGGCTCATGTTGAGCTTCTCATCAACCAGGACCCCCAAGTCCCTTCTCCTCAGACCTGCTCTCAATCCATTCTCCACTCAGCCTGTATTTGTGCTGGGGGTTGCCCCAACCCATGTGCAGGACCTTGCACTTGGCCTTCTTGAGCTTCATGAGGTTCGCAGGGGCCCACCTCTGAAGCCTGTGAAGGTCCCTCTGGATGACGTCCCTTGCCTCCAGCGGGTCGACTGCACCACACAGCTTGGTGTTGTTGCAAACTTGCTGAGGGTGCGCTCCGTCCCACTGTCCACGTCGCCAACAAAGATGTTAAACAGCGCCGGTCCCGATACCGACCCCTGAAGAACATCACTCGTCACTGGGCTCCACTTGGACATCGAGACGTTGATTGCAACTCTTAGAGTGCGACCATCCAGCCGATTCCTTATCCACCGAGTGGTCCATCCGTCAAATCCATGTCTCTCCAATTTAGAGACAAGGATGTCGTGCGGGACAGCGTCAAATGCTTTGCATAAGCCCAGGGAGATGACGTCAGTTGCTCTTCCTTTATCCACCAGTGCTGTAACCCTGTCGTAGGAGGCCACCAGATTTGTCAGGCGTGATTTGCCCTTAGTGAAGCCATGTTGGCTGTCGCCAATCACCTCCCTGTTTTCCATGTGCCTTAGCATAGTTTCCAGGAGGATCTGCTCCATGATCTTGCCAGGCACAGAGATGAGACTGACTGGCCTGTAGTTCCTTGGGTCTTCCTTTTTTCCCTTTTTAAAAATGGGGGTTATGTTCCTCCTTTTCCAGTCAGTGGCAACTTCACCGGACTGCCACGACTTCTCAAATACGATGGATAGTGGCTTAGCAATTTCATCCACTGAGTACAGGGACTGAAAATCATTTGCCAATTTGAAAGTTAATGGGTTTTGCAATAGCATTTTTAGCTAACTGCCTCGTTTATCTTGTTGTGGTGATAGTGATAAAAACATAGCAGATTTGAGCTCTAGAATTTGGAAAGTTTATAGCCAAAAATATTTTCTTAGACTAGATTTTAATATTACTTTGACTTTTGATACTGACTTTTCTCCCTACAAGTGATCAAATCTTTCACGAATCTATGAGTACGTCACGTTGTGTAAATGGTCTTTCTTCAGAATGTTTTTGTAACGGTTATTAATGTACCTGGGGAAAAAAATAGTCCAATATCAAAGGCAGAAAAAGGAGAGAAAAACTCTAGTATGAGTTAGTATTTATAAATAATAAGATTGAGACCAGTTGAGTTCTCATAAATCATGGGAGTGCCCTTGATTTCTGTTTAAGTGAGATCAGATATTAAGCAGCACTTGTTTCCTTAGAAAGAGTCAGTTTATTGCTTTTCTGTGATAACTCAGACTTTTTACTGTCCGTGTTAGATTAAGAGCTGCATGCCTTTTAGGAATGTATTAGGCTGTTTGCTCAAAATCTTGCCTGTTGGTGTTCATTTTTTCTCAGCATTTTTAGCATATAATACAATCTTTATTATAGCATTTTTGTATAATTTTAAAATAACACATCTCAATGTATTTTAACTTTAACTATTTTAAGTATTTATTCATGGTAATTTATGGGTGCAAAAGCATGTATATATTTTAAGTTTTGGTACAAATAAGGATCACTAGAAGTCTAACATGCAGAAGCAACTTTTCTGTTTGTAATTTGCTTGATTCTGCAGCCTTTTGTGTTTTAAACTGACAGTTTAGATTTGCCGCTCTTTGACATAAGAAATCAATTGCAGAAACGTATTGCATTTTCTTCTTTTCTGTTAAATGTTGTCAGAAGTTATTTTTTCCTACTCTCTTCCAAAAAATTTGCATTTTGCCTGCTCTGTTTTCCCCTTCTCTTTTTGCATGGCATTTTGGAACTGAAAGGAATCAGAATCAGATCAAGAACAAGAAGAAGAGGTAATGTTGCTATAACAGCATGTTATTGCTTATGCATACTACTAAAATACAACTAACAGATATAGCTTAGATGAAATCTGTTGTGAAACAGGCATATCAATCATTAGCTCAGTGCTACAAAAACAACGAAGGGGAGTGCACTTAAAAGGATCTTGCACAGGCTCAGTTTTGGAATAAACTTTGGAGTTTAACTTTCCCACTGTTAAAGTTCTGCTGATTCAGATGCACTGATTTTGGAGGTGTATAATAGTTCATTTTGCTTTCAGAACAGTTCCTTAATAATTTAAAAATTATTTTGCTGAAGAATAAGCCATACAAGTGTATTTCTTTAAGCTTTATTCTCTGCAGCACAAAAAAGGGGGAATGGGATTGGTTTTTCTGAATCTGAGAACAATCCCACATCCTAAAAATAACGTAGGGTTGCTACTAGACTTGTCTAAAGCGTTCAGAACCAGCAGATCATTGGCACAGTATACTTTGTATTAATACCCCTAAGCACGGTCTGAATGTGTTTCCTCTAGCTGGTGGTGGTGGGTAGGGGGGAACGGAGGCAGAGGAACAGACCTAAATACACCAGTTACCTCCACCAGCGAGTTCCCCACTCCTGGGGGCAGTCTGCGACCAGATGACAATTGAATGCGCTACCTGTACACCTGAAAGGGCTGCAATTCACAAATCTTGTCCATTTGTAACATCCGATAGACCGGATCCGACAGATTTCTGAGTTGGCTTACTGAAGTCCAGTACAGAATCAGTGTTAACCCAGAAGTTACAAGTAAGTTTACCCCAAGTAAAAGGTGTAGAGTTTTCATCTTTAGCATAAACTGAATTGCATCTTAGTAGAGAAATGAGACCGACTCCCCCATACATTCCCAGCCCCATTCTAGCAGTTATAGATGTTTCTGAAGGTCTGACCCCTACGTGAGTGAACAACATTAGAAAAGCATCCCCACATTTTGAGGATGTTCAGCTGTTGGAAACAAGTGGAAGTGCCAGCACTGTGAGAACAGCCTGCTCCCCACGGACAGTGGACATCTTTTCCACGAACTGCAAAACAGAGTTCAGAAGTTTTGTTGCATGGATCTCTGTTTCCTATGATCGTTACAGAAATATTTACCGCTCTTGTCTCAGTGCTGAAATATAGGCACTGTCAAGTGAAAACGTGGCCAAAGTTTTTAAGCTAACTCCCACTATATTCATTCAGAAGGTAACATTTCTTACCAGGTAATCATTCAATTTCGTATCAAAAGCATGAAACTAATTCTTTTAGCCTCTATAATGTTTATGCATTCCCAGTGAAGTCCCCAAAAGTTGTTTTTAACAAATCTATGCTCTGTAAAAGCAGCGTAAAGGATATTGGAAAATTATTTTTCCAAACATTGATGACTTCTTATGTTTTTATATAAGAAACTAAAGCACAAAAAGAAGAGCTCATTGATGGCTAAAAACACCTTCCATTTTAAATTATTTTTTGTTTACTTTATTCATTTTTATGTTAATAATATTAATTAGTATGCTGAAATAATTCCAGACTGATTTGGAGGAACTTAAAGTAAGGGGAATTAAAGTATCCTAGGGATCCTAGGTTACCATGTAGGGCGATCTGTGCATCAGAGGAATTCTTACTATTAAGGATCTGTAATACACGCTGCTGAGTGTGAAGTTTAATAATGTGAACCTAAATGGTTGCAAGGCGTGTATGAACGTGTAAGTATTGCCAGTGATTTACTTGTATTCATTTTCAGTTTATGGAAAAGCAAGAGTTAGTAATATCTTAACTGAGACAATATATTGCATTTATCTTTACAAAGAATACTCTTAAACGAGTAAAACCTTTTCAACACCTACTAAACAACTATCTCGGGGGCTTTAACATACACAGTATGTTGTATCAACAGTACTGCATAGCTGATTTTCATTCCTCACAGTCAACCTACCACCACAAGTTTGTATAAGAAATTAAATGTTTAGTGCTACTTCTAACTTTGTGTACTTCTGCACATCCAAATTTACACAACAAAAACCTTTTTTTTGCTTGTGTGGACAAAAGATTGTGCTAGCAGAATTGGAAAAAGGTCACGCTACAAGGCAACTTCAGAAATTTGTTTCTTGAATTTTTATAGTCTGACATTGCATTTTTAAATGTTTTTTTGGCAAGGGCTATGTTTTCTTTTGAGTAACAGTAAAATTGTATGGCTTTTTCAATCTATACCCAAATACACTCTGAAAAATCAAGAAGATGGCCTCTGAGGGCCATCAGTGCTTCCATTTAGAGGTATCAATAGCTATTAGTGGCGTCAAGTCCTAGTTCTTGCCTCAGGCAGTAGCAAGTCTGCAGTCGTTTCTGCACCTGCTTTTCATCATCATCACAAAGTACAGAAGCAAAAATGCAAACCGTGACCTCAGAATGAATATGTACAATGTAACTATATATAAAGCATACTAGTTGCCTTCCAGATGGGACATATGCCTTCAGATGACCATATTGGACTTTTTTGCTTTAGACAGGAAGAAATAAATTAAGAACAATGCAACAAGATACCCAGTAGTACAAAAGTCTGGGTCCTCTGTTCTGCTAGTCGCATTTAAAGAAAATACATTGCAACATTTTGCATCTACCGTTGACCATAACTATAACAAAGTAACCATTTTTCTGTTATTAGAAACACTAAACAAATTAAGGCATGCTTTTGCCATTATTTTAAATACATTCTTGGTTCCTTTTAAGTCAATGAATCTATGTGTCTCCATATATCTAGTGGATTTGACTCAAGCTGTACTACTTCACTAGTGACTTTATATATATCGATTATATTCTAACTTTTAAATTTCCCCCTTTTTTCTCTTCCAGGTTGATATGACTTCAGAAAAAAGTAAGATTTTCTTTTTTTTTTTTTTGAAAATGTTATAATGCAATTTGTATGAAAGATGGTTAAGAATAAAGATAAGCATGAAAGAGAGCTAAGCTTTAACTGCTATTGCTAATAACATCAATACTTTAAAAATGTAATAGAAAACAATTTAATACCAAAGCAGCTATCCAATTAAATACATATTAATGTATAAATTAACAAGTAATACAGTTTAAAACAGTTCATCTAAGCATTTACTTTCCTTTGACATCCCTAGTGATCCCGCTATTGCTATTTTGCTTGTATGAATGCTCATCCCTCCATTTTTTTGTTTTGTCCATTTGTTGACACACGTTGTTGCCTCATATTTGAGATAAATGACAGTATCACTTTCAATGGAAATGTAATTAATACTCCAATCTATTTCATTAAACTCATGAAATACAACCATGCAAAAAAGTGATACTGTCCCAAGTAATCAGGCTGTTTAACCCTTTTCCCTCCCCACCCGCCCTTTACTGTGGTGAAATATGGCTGGAAATATGACTGTTAAGCTTGGTACAGCATATATATACCCTTTGTATATACAGAATCAGGCCATTATTCTTAGAAACTGAGGGTGAGTGGTTCACAATGCCAAAGATCTCCTTCAATGGAGATGCAAATCAAACAAATATATATTCAGTCTGAAGAGTATCTCTAATAATAATTGTTTTCAAATGCAGTGATTTCTTAAATCTGTTTAGGAAAAGAATGACTTCTGTCTTGTTTCCAGTTTGAAGTGCAATGTCTTGCCGTTTTTTCTACATTGCATTTTGAGGGTTATTTATTCTTGATGTACTATGTACATGTTTTAATTGGAAAGACAACAGCACCATGATCCTGAAGATCAAACGGATGATCGTTCCCCTATAACCTCCTTTGTCTAAAGAAGAAATGCTTCATCTAGAGAACAAAATAACTAATCAGGGTGACAAAATAGCTAATAATGTGGTGGGAAACAGTATTCACCATGACTAACAACATTATTAGTATCAGATTTTTGCTCTAATTCATTATTATTTACACCAGGACGACCAATTTCATCAAGGTGGAAGACACATCATAGTATAGCCAGCAGAGTGGGATTTCAGTTGCCCCACCTTGCCATGGGAAATGGGAGGTGAATTCAACAGAACAGTAAAACATACAGGTGAAAAAGGGCTTGAATGCTCCCCTTGCCACATAATTATTTACTCAAAGCAGTACACCCACGCTAAGGAAAGTGGCGGGATGCAGGTTTGGTGAGGTTGCTCGGTTGTGGCTGTCATAGACTCATCTAAATTCAACATGACATAGAGCTAGAATTTTTGGTGACTCTTATACTGGATGAATGAAAATACCAGTCAGATAGCAATTTAGTTTTGCTACTTTTTCCTTTGGCTTAATGGAGAGTTAGTTTGAGAATTATGTAGAACAGCTGCAAGCAGGAGAGTGAGAGAGACACACTGTTCACAGGGATCGTTAAAAGTATAATTAACAAACGTGAAAGAGACCAACAAGTGCCTGCTTAAAGACCACTGAGAAAGCTCACATCAAGATATCCAAATTGCTGGAAAATATACTCACAACCAAGCAACTTCTTTTCAGACAGTTAGCCCAGTTCCCTTATACTTCTGCTAATGGTCTTCTTTAGTTTAAATAACTTTTAATTGCAATGAGGTGATACACAAGCGACTGATTTTTTGGCCCAGTAGTTGTACTGTTCAGTAAGAACTAGGACTCACACGTGCATGTCCTTGGTTTGGGAATAATTATTTACGTAAAGGGAAATGGATCTATGAGACAACACAGAAAATCTCACCCATGTCAAAATACTGCCAAATTCACCTTCATGAATAGACCTTAAAGGTTTCAGCCAGAACCAGGATTAGAACAGGTGTTTCTGAAAAGTGTGTTAGAGACTTTCCCATTCGGCCATAGCCTCAGTTCCTTCCTGGTCTGAGTTAATACAAGTAAACAGCTCTCATGAGAAGAAGCCAAAAGAATGAGGGCAAGCCAAGAACATGACCCAGGAGAGCTTAGCAGTTAGAGGTACTTAGTTTCAAGATCCACTCTGCTGAATCCAAAACAATTTCCCACTGAGAAAAGAAACAAGTGATCAAATCAAACAACAAAACCTCCAGAACACTGTAATAAACTGGGAGATTTTATCAGCGTCTTCTGTTTCAGCTCTTCTGCTTAATCTAAAGAATTATTCTCAGAAACAAACATTTGCGCTTTAGTTTCCCAAGTTACGTTTAGAGACAGAGCAGCCACCAAGTCAGTTGTGCTACACGCGCCTTCCTTGGCAGAAGAAGAGCTTTGTGATAGAAGCTAGAAACACTTCAGTGAAGGGTGAGGGAGGCCAACCACATCATAGCCAAAAGCTTGTAACGTGGCAGGGAAGATAGTAATCTGTCTCCTAAAAGGTCCTTGTCCTGCACTCTACCAGCTGCATTTACTGGCAGCTATTGACCATTCCTGACAGTTTAGGAGTTCTCCTGTTTTTCTCTACTAGTAATTCTACCGCTGCTTCGTCATTCTGCTAACTAGCTAGACCACAGAGAACCCCGGCAAGCATTCTTGCTACTAGCCGCACACTGTTTGGATAGTACTTGCGTTTTTCCTCCCACTAGAGCTTCTTTGCTTCAGGCTAATTAACTTGACTCTTTGGCCAGTGAGATAGTTATCCATTTGACATTTATGAAAATATGTATTACAAATCTATAAAATTACTAGATAGCATTTCAGTATGCACTAGACAGTTCACACTAAAAACAGCAGCACCAAAGCATCAAATTTTCAGCACCATAACCACCCACAGCATCTGGTTATAATTAGTGTAAAGCATAAACATTTAGCATTCTTTCCACACAAGAGAGTAGTGTAGCAAAATGGATATTTTTTACAAAGAAATATAGATAATTATGTATTGCTTAGGTTCTCCTTATTTGCATTACCACTTTGACTTTTAGACTGGGGTGCAGAAATGTGTCAAGTTTTACGTGATGTCGTACCTTTAAGAGAAAAATGTGCAATTAAATTTCTAGGCATTGCATTCTGTTCATAACTTGCTTCAGTCCTCCAGTGTTTCATTCTGTTCAATATACATTTTCTAGTAGTCCTTCCTGAAATTAAATATTCCCAGCAGGCAGTTATGGCATAATGGGAGCTACCTACACCCAGCTTACTGTATATTAATTGCGCAGATTAAACAAATATTTCACCACAGTATGTTTTACAATGTTTTCATGTATCTTTAATTTATATGATTAATTTTTAGAGCTGTTGTTTTTTAACTGAAGCTACATACCCAGCAGCATTTGCAACACCTTTGCTTTGCATGGAAATAACTTGCCTTACATGAAGTGTATGTATGTGTCTAGTGTGACTGTCTCTGATTTTTGGTTGCCATACATTACATTTTTTAAAACTTTGAAATCACTTCTAAGTTGATTCACAGTTTTTTCTTATTCTCTCTCCTTTTCTTCTCTGTCTTCTCTTTCCTCAGTCAATTCATTAGTTGTCAATGAGGATGTTCCAAGGAAAGGACCATGCCTCTTAAAACAAAAGAATGTTTGTTTCATTGTTTAGGTGTGAAATCCCCTTAGATGAAATGCCGGTTTGCAGCTGATTCAGATCTCTACATATTTGATCATATTTTAGATTACTGCAGAATTACTTTTAACTTTTTATTTTGGTCATTAAGAAAAAAAACTGCTAACCCAATCTTATTCTGACAGTTTGCTAACACTGGCTTTCTCTTAGAGGAAATCGACTTTCAATCAGTTCTAATGCTTTCCCCCTTTTTTCTTGTTTATTTTTATTTGAACATTGATCTGTAACATCTGAACAATCTTGAGATGCCTATCTTTGTGTAACTTCACTGTGTTTCTTCTGTTTTTAATTTTAAATTTTGTTGTTGTTGTTTTGGTTTTTTTTAGTGGTGTCCTGATTTGGTTTGTTACAGCTTTGATAATGTATGTGTGGTTGTGCTATATTGATAAAGTTAAGCAAGTTATTTCCTGCCATTTTCCTTTTCAGTTTTTTTTTTTCCTTTTTCCCGTTAGCTTTGCTTTGCTCTTTTACCCTCAGATCTTGTGGATCCACCATTCCCGGCCCATTTTGTTGACCTTCCTACCACTGCAACCAAAGACTGTCATTTTCAGTCCTGATTACATTTTCCAATCTCTATTCTTGATTTCCATTTTACTTTCAATGTTTTTCATTCGCATCAAAGATGACGAGACAGAATCTACAGAAACATCTATCCTGAAAAGCCATCTGGTTAATGAAGTCCCTGTACTAGCCAGTCCAGACCTGTTGTCTGAAGTTTCTGAGATGAAACAAGATTTGATCAAAATGACTGCCATCTTGACAACTGGTCCTTCTGATAAATCAGGCTCCATTAAAGTGAAAGATCTTGGAAAACCCGCTGAGGAAGAGCCAGGAGAGCCTTTTGAAATAGTTGAAAGAGTGAAAGAAGACTTGGAGAAAGTAAATGAAATTCTGAGAGGTGGATCCTTTACCAGAGAAGAACATGTTTTGCAGAAGTCCCTTTCCAAACAAGAACTTGCAGAAGAAGAATGGGTCATTGTCAGTGATGAAGAAATTGAAGAG
Source organism: Pelecanoides urinatrix (assembly GCA_013400755.1). Lineage (NCBI taxonomy): Eukaryota > Metazoa > Chordata > Aves > Procellariiformes > Procellariidae > Pelecanoides > Pelecanoides urinatrix. The sequence goes on from VZTQ01014099.1 coordinate 230,778, forward strand.
GCCAGAATAAATGCTCCGTTAGAAGTCACTGAACCTACCTGTGTAGAAGTCAGGGTAGATAAAGGGACAACAAAAACGGAGAAGGCAGACATGACAGGAATGGTAGATTACCTTACAGAGGATTTAAAAACATATGTTTCTCTTCATGAGGTACAGCCACAAGCCTTACAAGAAGACTTGGTAGAAGAGAGATTTGAAGCTGTAGTAATAAGCAGGGATTCTGAAAAAGAAGGACAAGAATCTCCAACAACTGAAACACTAAGTCTGCAGGAGCAACACAAGCCAGCCTTAGAAATTAAAAAGCCAGTTAGGACAAAATTAAGAGAGGAGCAAAAGCAAAAGGAAGGCAAGATGCACAGCAGAGAAGAACAACCAGGACTAACGAAGCTCACTTCAGATGAGTCGCAAGGTGAGAAACCTGGCTTAACACCGACAGCTGCTCCTGAGGCTAAAGCTGTATCCCCTGTTATAGAGGAAACTCCTATTGGCTCAATAAAAGATAAAGTTAAAGCTCTTCAGAAACGAGTGGAAGACGAACAAAAAGTACGGTCAAAACTACCTGTCAGAATTCAAACAAGAGAAGGCACTGCTGAAAAGGCTTCTAAAAGACCAGTACAAGTCAAAAAACCAGCAGCACACAAAGCACAACCGCCTGTTTCACCTTCTTCTAAGACAGAAAGACTTGAAGAGACCATGTCAGTTCGTGAACTGATGAAAGCTTTCCAGTCAGGTCAAGACCCATCCAAGAATATATCTGGACTGTTTGAGCACAAATCTGTCAAACAGAAGCAACAGCTCCCTGAGAAGGAAACAACCCGGAGAAAAACAATTTCTTCACAAAGTGAAACGAGGCGAGTATCAAGCCACAAGACAGACAAACAGAAGGACAAACAAAGCACAATATTAAAAGCGGAGAAAGAGCCACAATCCAAAAAAGGAAAAATGCAGATTTCTACTGTCGAGATTACCAAGAAAGCTGTAGGTAAAGAGCAGGTAAAGGAGCAGAGCAGCAAAAAACCAATTGAACCTCTCCCTCCAGTATTTGATGATGGAAGCGCCAAAGATACAGCGGTTGTGAAGGGCAGGACTTCTGATGACCAAGGAGATACTGACTTCCAGATCAGCCCTGACAGAAAAACCTCAACAGACTTTTCTGATGTCATCAAAGAAGAACTGGAGGATAACGACAAATACCAACAGTTCCGACACCTCTCAGTGACAGAGGAGGGAGAGCTTAACTTGGAGCAAGTACTTACCAGTCCTTTCAGTGTTGCTTTTCCCACAGAGTATGTGAAAGATGGATTCCTTCCTGCTCTTTCTCTGCAAAGTTCTGCTTTCGATGGGAGCTCAGAGAGCCTTAAACACGAAGGTGTGGCTGATTCTCCAGGTAGCCTACTTGACGGAACCCCTCAGATCAGCTCTGAGGAAAGTTATAAGCATGAGGGTCTGGCAGAGACTCCAGAAACAAGCCCTGAAAGCCTTTCCTTCTCACCAAAGAAAACTGATGGGCAAATTGAAGAAGCTAAAGGAGCAGCTAGAGCACACACAACAGCAGAAACATGTTCTCCGAAGGAACTCTCTCCAAAGGAAGATGAAAAAGGTATTACTGAAAGACAGCTAGATGCTGTTACTGAGACTAGTAAGTCTCATTCTGAGCATGTATCAGAAGAGCTTGTTCCTACAGCCTCTGAAGAAGAGGCTGATAAACTTAAAGAAAGTAGCTCAGCTTCCATTATGAAAGATATTAGCAGGGATAAAGAATCCAGAACCACTGCACATTTAACTAAGTCTTCTGAAACACATGACACTGCTTTAGAGAAAGAAAAAGATATAACCTGTGAACGCCGTGTTGTGGTTAGAAGTCCCCAGAAATTGGAACTTTCACTTGCTAGCCATGATAGTGAAAGCTTTAGCCCAGTTGCAGATGACTCTTTGGCTATAAGTCATAAAGACTCACTGGAAGCAAGCCCAGTGCTAGAAGATAACTCATCACACAAAACGCCTGATTCTTTGGAGCCCAGTCCTATGAAAGAGTCTCCCTGCCGTGATTCCCTTGAAAGTAGCCCTGTAGAACAAACAGTGAAGGCTGGTATTTTGGGGCAGGGTCCTCTTCAGCCGGTTCTTAGCAAAGGAGAAACCTGCCCAGAACTGGCATCGGTGCGTTCCAGGATTCTCCGTGACCCTGAGGGAAGTGCTGATGATGACAGTCTAGAGCAAACATCCCTCATGGAGAGTTCAGGGAAAAGTCCTCTTTCACCTGAAACTCCTAGTTCTGAAGAAATTAGCTATGAAATCACACCTAAAACAGCAGATTCGCAGGCACTGTCAAACATACCAAAGTCGGCCATGATCCCTGAAGTCAGTGAAGAACCAGACGATGACTCAGACAGTGAACCAAAGAAGAGATTCACCCCTGAAGAGGAGATGTTTAAAATGGTGACCAAAATCAAAATGTTTGATGAATTAGAACAGGAAGCAAAACAGAAGAGAGATTACAAAAAGCAAGATGAATCTTCTGTAGTTGCTGATTCAGAAGCTGCATGTGAAGCTGAAGAATCAGAGTCAAGAGCTGTAGAAGAAAAAGATACACCTGCCGTGGTGATGTCTGCAGCTGAACCTAGAAAAAGTTCTTCCTCTTCAGAAAGTGAGCCAGAATTGACTCAGCTAAAAAAAGAAGCCGACTCAGGCCTCTTAATGGAGCCCGTGATCCGAGTGCAGCCACCCTCACCATTACCATCCAGTATTGATTCCAGTTCTAGCCCCGACGAAGCAGGTTTCCAACCCATTGGTTCAAAGCAATGCTCTGTCAGGATAGGTGCAGTTAAAGCAGACCAGGATAAGCCAACAGAAGATGACAAAGAGGAACCACTTGTCCTTGGGGGCAGCTGTAAGGCTTCCACAAAAGAATCGGGCATTTGTCATTCTGATGGTTGTGTATCAGCAGAAACCGATGAATCAAAATGTGACAGTACAGGTGACAGTGAGACAGTTAGTCCCAATGCCCCAGTCACACATTCTGGGGGTACTCTGTGTCATTCCATTGGTGGCAGTTCTCAAAAAGAAGTTCGTGTTGAGTCTTCATTAACACTACAGCAATATGATACCACTGAAAAAGATGTCAAAACCACTGCGTTGTTAACACGCACAGATCTCATTTCTACAGGAGCCGTGTCTGAGAAAGTAGATGATAGTTCTTGTGGGCACAGTACCACCGAGTACTCTGTACCACAAGATGGCAAACTGGCTGAAGATGATACCGCTGGCCATTCTGCTTTGGGAAGTGGTTTGGGAAAAGCAGATACAGATTTTGGAACATCTCAAAGAGCTATTAATGCTGAGGAACCCTTACCAGAGTATTCATCCCTTACCACTGAAACAGTGGAACCTGAAAGTTGTGTAGCAGATGCTGCTGAAAGTAGCGCTCCTTATATAGTAAGCCCTTATGAAAATGTGTCTTCTGAACATTTCTTCACTGACTCTGAAAGTCAGGTAGGATCTGGTAGAAGTCTGCTATCTAGGGAAGACTATTCTATTGAAGAAGGAAAAGATCAGACTGGTGAAGCTTTACTTAGCAGAGACACAGGTAGCGAATATCACTCTTCAGAGGAAGTATATATGGAAATAGAGCCAAAACCAGAGGATGCATTTCAGAAATTATCACAAGGGTCTTCAGCATCAGATTCCACAAAATCAGCTGAATCTGCCCTTGGGGATATAAGAGATGAAACAGAGAAATTAATCAGTCAAGTCGTCATCACTAAAACTGATGTGGATTCTGACATGTGGAGTGAGATACGTGAAGATGATGAAGCTTTTGAAGCTCGGGTGAAAGAAGAGGAGCAAAAGATATTTGGGTTGATGGTAGACAGGCGATCACAAGGCACAACGCCTGATACAACACCGGCCAGAACACCCACTGAAGAAGGGACACCACTTAGTGAACAAAATCCTTTTCTTTTTCAGGAAGGAAAGTTGTTTGAAATGACTAGAAGTGGAGCCATTGACATGACCAAAAGAAACTATCCAGATGAAAGCTTTCACTTCTTCCAAATGGGGCAGCAGCCTCAGGAAGAAGTTTCTTTATCTGAAGAAGTGAAAGAAGCACCAGAGGTGGAATCTTCTAACCTGAAGAGCTCACCGGATCCATTTTCACCTTCAGAATCAGAGGACTTGGATATACAAGAAAAAGATACGTTGAAATATTCACCCCCAGCATCTGAGTCTAGTGACAAATCAGAAGAAATGATGGGTGAAGGTGTCAGCATAGGCACCACAAAAGCAGATCTTAAATCCAGAATTCCGATTAAAATGGGTATTTCAGCTTCTTCAAAATCACCAAAGAAAGAAACTGCTGCCTCTGAAGCTGAGCCCTTCTCCAGAACAGAGACTGACATGGTTGATAGCAGTCAGGTGCCTTCCCCTATCTCTCCTGAGCAGTCTTTACTAGAAGATGAATTAGATTTTTCCGAAGTCACTAGATTAGTTTGTTCTGAACAGGGTGATGAGTCCCCAGACTCTTCACCAGAGGAACAGAGATCTGTGATTGAAATCCCTACTGCTCTAATGGAGAGAGTGCCTTCTTGTGAAAGCAAATCCAAAATTCCTGTAAGAACAGCTGCTGCTGCATCGCAATCCTTGCAACAATCGGAAAACGAGAGCCTTCCCACAGACAGCTTCCTAGACAGTTTGCAATGTGAAGCAAAAGATGACCAAGCAAAACCAAAGTCTAAAATCCCTGTCAAAGCAGCTTTCCAAAAAGCTGAACAACAATATACGTACACAGACACATCTGTCCGCAAGCTAGAGTCACCCAAAGCTCTTGACATGACAAGCAAACTACCTATGAAACAAGATAGCCGAAGTAAATCTGAATCTGATGCAAGTATCCCCATGGACCCAAAGACTAAACGTTCAATAAAAGCTAGGAGTTATGCTGAGGCAGAAGCAGAGACCAGGGAGAGGGAGAGAGAGATGAAGCTTGAGCTAGACTCAGATGAGGCCACAGCAAGACCCAAGGTATTTTCATCACGGTTGCCAGTTAAAAGCAGAAGCACTACAGCCTCCCGCGGTGCTTTTAGTCCCACAAAAGAAAGTAAGGAACATTTTTTTGACCTTTACAAAAACTCCATAGAATTCTTTGAAGAAATTAGTGATGAAGCCTCTAAATTAGTGGAGAGACTCACGCAGTCAGAGAGAGAACAAGAATTAGTTTCAGATGATGAAAGCAGTAGCGCCCTAGAAGTTTCAGTTATTGAAAATGTGCCATCCAGTGAGACTCAGCAGTCAGTTCCTGAAGACATCTTTGACACCAGACCCATTTGGGATGAGTCTGTAGAGACTCAGATTGAACGTATCCCTGATGAAAATGTCCATGACCATGCTGAAGGTATTTGCCAACGACTGGGATTCCCTGTGCGACGCATGTCATGAATTAAACTTTTTGGTTTTTTGTTTTCTTTGGGGCGTGTGTGTGTACGTATGTTTGTATACACGTGTAATGTGTGTGGCATTTTCTTTTAAGCTTTTGGTGGTTAGTTGTGTTTTTTTTTTCCCCTGTGAGCTGTGTTTGGTTTTTTGTGTTGTGTTTGTATTTTTCTTGTCTGTGAAACAATCTCAAGATTGCAAACCGTGAACGCTTATGGGAAGTGTTACCTTAATAAACAAAAACACTTCCAAAAATATGTATTGTTTTACCATTAAACCGATCGCTGAGGTCATGCACATTTTGGCTTTTGGCTTTCCCTGGCCTTACTCTTAACTATTAATTTTTACTAATAATGAAGTATTTGGGCATTGATCAAAACTGAGACAGGCAAATTCATTTTCTTTTGAGTTGTTACACAAAGAAATCTGCAGAAGGTTTAAACAATTAAGTTTTTCATGTTCCTTTTTTGATGATCTGTGTCTCAGGAAAATTCTGTGTCACCAGTAACTTCAGTACAAGTTTTCTGGTGTTTGGTTTTCCTCTCACCTACTTGTGCACTACTACTGAGTAGCCGTGATGGAAACCCAGTAGCTAAAATGAAACATGCATATATCATTAACCCTAAGCAATTTTCTGAATCTGAGATACCGCAATCCACGTGTGCATTCAGGGAAAATCAAAACTCATATTCTGCCATCCTCAAATTAGCTTTGGGGATGGGAGGAACAGTCAGTCTCACTGTTAGTGAAATAAATGACGACTGGCGAATGAACATCTGATTTTTCCTTGCCTTGGTTGTAAGTATTTTGTATCACTCCCTAGTTGAAAGTGTCAAAGACACTTAAATGAATAATACCTCAAATACAAATCATAATATGAAGTGCCATATGGACTGTTTGAACAAAACTTTCCCTACAACAGAAAGAACATGACTAGAAGCACCAGTCCAGATGAATTTTTCAACCTTGGCATTTACTGAGGAGGCATGGAAAATTATGGCTCTTGTCTTAGTTAGTGTCTTCAATTTAATGTTAGAATGAACTTTTAGAATAAAACGCTTGGCCAAAATAGGCACAGTAGGCACTTCAGTCCTTGTTTAGATTTTCACATGCAAACCTGATTTTCAAATGGAAAATGTAGATAGTCCTGTGCTTTTTGAAAAATCAAGCTTTTATTTTTTAACCTGGGGATTTAGAGTCCTCTCTTTAGTTACCCGCTTGTTAACAACAGCCTGTCCACGTTTAGATTATAGCAGTTAGAAAAAAAAGCACTTTCTCTTCTTGGACTATATCACCTATGAAAATGGTTTTTAACTTGTAAAAGGCAACTTGTGGCTCTCTTTGACCTTTAGATCAACAGGATGATCAGGAAAGGACAGAGGAAAGACTGGCCCACATTGCTGATCATCTTGGATTCAGCTGGACAGGTAAAATGCATGTCGTCTACTCCAGAGAGGGGAACGTTCCTCACTTTTTCCATGTTTCTTTCAGATGATTTCCTGATTATCTAAAGATGTTTTATAGAAATATTTCAGTAGCTTCCTGTCTTCTGGTTACTAAGATTCCTATAGCCTATTAGGTAAGAACTCAGATGCAGAGGTAAGGCCTCCGCACTTGCTGTGGCATCTCCAGAGGGAAAACTCCTAGGACGAGAGAGTGACAAAGAGCATATGTTACCCTACTCTTTCTTGCAAAATGCAACAACTCCGGCTACAAGATAAACGAGTACATGAATAAACATCATCTGTGTTTATAGTGGAAGGCCACTATAGGGATAAATGACACCAGCTTCTTTTCTACAGAACTGTGCTGAGGAAAAAGGGATAAAAAGGTACCTATTTGTAACAATCACTTTAATATTGTGGATTTAATAGATCTGAGACAGTTAACATGGCTGGGGACTGTGAAAGTAACACAGAATGAAATGCCGATGTCTGCCACTGAAAATCAGCTCAAAAGCGTTTACAAAGAAAAAGAGCAGTGCACAAATCTCAATGCTGTGTCAAATTGTGTAATCCAACAAAACAGTTGCTGCAAAAAAATTTAAATCGGGTCTACACTTTTTTGTATCTATCCCTAGAGCAGTACCATGCTCCTGAAAATAAGCAAGGCTCTGGGAGTTAAAGAGGAGTTGTATAACAGAGAAAAAATGTTAACTCCTTGATAATGAAGATTATACTGTTTTTATAAGCATCTTAAGAGTATATGCAAAATATCACTGATACTTTTGCTTGTGTTACTCACTTCTTCCTTTCCTGTCCTCTATTTCAATCCATAGAGAAGGCTGGGAGCATATGTCACTCATCCCAGTGTGGATTATCTTGAAATCAGTAGGACTTGGACCTTTGCAATGTAACAGATTAGGAATCTGCTGAAAATTTTACATAAATGAATAGACAGTTCTGAAAACAAAACTAGAAAAAAATGGATGCTCATCAAAATAGACGTTAATGTTTTATAGTATTTTAGAGAGGGCAGGGTAATACACCTGCATAAATATTCCTGTCTTATATTATGGTAAAGATTGATTATAGTGAAGATTGCTGTGTCAAATGTTACTTTGGGGGATAAAATAGTGGTTGTTTTTTGTTCAAACTTATTTGACTATCTTGGATTTGAATCTAATGTGTAGTTACTGTATATTTTTTGAAGTTTACAGTTGCACCAGTTTACAAGCCGGTCTGGGAATAAGGTTATCTGGGGTTTGGGGTTAGGGTTCCCTCCACCCTGTTAAAACACGACACCCTGCAAAATCAAGTCCATGCCACTATAGCGATAATGACAATGGAATAGAATATGAATCCTTCCTTGTGAAAGAAGCAGAAATCTGGAGTAACAGTAGGAATCTCACAAATTCTCCATGGCTTTAACTCATTTGATGACCTGTTTCAACAGTTGCATCTTAGTTTGGTGATGGCAGAAAGCTGCTCCTGGTTCTGGACACAATAAAGATGTTACAGACTATTAAACCATTTCTCTTTTCTGGACTGCAGCCTGAGCTGCTGCTACATCAGAAAGACATCAGTTATTCTTAGTTTCACATTTTCAGTTTTTGGTTTTCAACTGTCATTCATAGATACTTACTTTTCCTTAAATGAAACAAGTCCAGGGGAGTAGTAGCTTTAATCTGGCCCTACAAAATGCCATTACTTAAAATGAATTCTTTTACTAGATTCTGATCAAAGTTTCTGAAATATTCAACGTTTCAGAGGATAGAATCTGCTGAGCATGGTGCTCTGTAGCTAGAAATATTTTTATCTGCTCATATGCTATTTCTGCAGCTGCACACTATTTGATAGCTTGTCACTGCTAAATTTTGCCAGTAGTGTTGTGCCTCTGAGAACTAGGAATGGTGGACACAAAAAATAAAAGCTCACACAGACCCATCACTTTTAGGCATAATGCATTTCTGTCTTTGTCAAGAACTTACTGTTTAACAATGTCTCTAAATATAACATAAGGTATATAGAAGCAAAGAGAATTTGGTTTCAGAAAAGTTTGTAATCCACTTCGCTGCTGACAGCTGTAAAATAGATGCAAGGCGAGGAAAAAGAAAGAGACATCTTTACAGAGATTGATTTATTTTTCAGAACTAGCAAGAGAACTGGATTTCACGGAAGAGCAAATTCACCAGATCCGAATTGAAAATCCTAATTCACTTCAAGACCAGAGCCACGCACTCCTCAAATACTGGCTTGAAAGGGATGGGAAACACGCAACAGGTTCGTTTCCAGTTATAGTACGTAGAACTGTCTCCAAATTGCTAGTTGAGGTGACAGATGTGTGTTATAATCACATAAAGAAAATTTAGGCTATAGAAAGAATGACCATAGATTGTACTTAATTTTTTTTTAAGCTTGTCTTTATAACATGGCATATCATAGGATTCTCAGAGAAAATAGTTTAATCTTGTTCATTTGAGGGCAAGGCAGAGAACACCTTACAGCAAAGAAAGAGTGGAAAAACACTGAGGCATCTTCTTCCTAAACTGAAGAATGTTTGGGGAAACTAGACGGATTTGTTAAAGGAAAAAACAAAATGAGTGGTAATTTTTATAGGCAGGCCTTCAGTTAATTACACAGCAATGCTTCTAAATGCATCTGTATTTTATATATGATATTATATTGCTCAGTATCCTATATATGTCCTTCATATGGAAAACAGAAGGGAGAGAGCATGTGAAATTCTTAACTCAGCTGCATGGTGTCGTTCTAATGCCACAGATACAAACCTTACCCAATGTCTTACAAAAATCAACCGAATGGATATTGTTCACCTAATGGAGACCAGCGGCATAGACTCCATGCAGGTCCACGGCACTCGCACGTACGCAGAAATTGAACAAACAATAGGATTGGACCATAGTGAAGGTAAACACCTCCTGATCCGGACTGCCCAGGTTATCTCATCTAAGCACTAGCTTCTGTTCTGAAATAATGACTAGGATAATCTGTTAACTCTTACGACTGAGCACTAGAATCTCATTTTGAAAGCACAGGTAATATGGATGAATGCAAGCATGACATCACACAGGTCACTGTTTCACCAGATGTAAGATCTCTGCATTAGCTTATTCTTATCAAGCAAATAAAGGAATGTTGTCAGAAACTACCGCAAGTACTTATGCCCGGTTTGTTGGGGATTTTTTTGCTTATACAAGTACTTTCATAACAGTTAAGAAGGTTGCATTAGGATTTGAGCAAGATTTGTAAAAGGGAAACTACTCCATGCTTTGGAAAAACCTTTGGATTCAAGTATCGAGGATATTGTAATTCTGCTATGATGCTGTTGGATTTCTGAAGTTTAAAAGTTCAGTAGATTAGATCAACGGTTGTAAACTAAAGAAACACCTCCAAATTGTGTGAAATAAAATTCTCTTTTCTGGAGGTGATACTTTCACATCCTTAACTTAGTATTGAACTAGTAGCTAGGTAAAGTATTAGACAGCTGCAAGCATCCCATATTTAAGAGAATGTAGGAATAGAAGGTTGTTTACTATAATTAGCATTCTAGTATCACAACCGATTAGTTTTAGAACATTAACCTCCACGTCCAGCTCAAATTCAGTACAAGCAGTTATGTTTTCCCCCAAGCTATTCTTCAGAGTTCAGTAGGTTCCTGGTGAATGTAGCTAGTAAGGAAAAACAAAAGCCCAAGCTTGTGACTTGTCGCCTGTGGAACAGAAAGGCACGTGTTACTTCATGGTTTTTGCAGAATGAGAGCCCTTGCTTTGCGATTAGGGGGTGGGGGTGGGTGGATGTGTTTATATATGAAGCACATAAATTAGCTAGTTCTTGCATCTAGTCCTGTATGAATTTCTTTATCCGTACTTGTGTAGTTATTTTTTCCATAAGCAGATAAATAATGAATGGGGGGGGGAAGTCACTAAAACCTATCCTAATCTGCTGGAAAAAACCTGTTGTGAATCTTCTTTCATACTTTGAGGGTTTCAAGATTAATTACTCTAGGTAAATTTCTGGGTAAATTTTATTTTGCCTGTTACTGACAAGATTCATTATTTGGCAATAGTAGTGGTAATCCAGTGTTTCTTCAGCTACTTAGAGAGGTTATGTCCTCTCCCACTCAAGATGTCTAAAATTTTGGTAATATGTTCCACCCAGGGATTTTAAATGCACACGGAGAATGAAAAGGACTTCCTGCATTCTAGTAAGACTTGTAATGACATTTCTCATCTCTCTGTTTTTTAAAGGGTTTTCTGCACTGCAAGAAGAACTGTACAGTTCAAGACATAAGCAAGAAGAACATAGAATATCTAAAGACAGTGAGCCAACTGAACACCCTCCTATTGTCTCTGAGGAAGACGTGTCTGTCAGTTATTCTCCTTTTCAGGACAGTACTCCCAGGAGTGAGGCAGAAGTGTCAATGGCTGAGCTCCTGCGACAAGCACATAAGGAACAAGTAGAAGCTGAATTCTCAGGGAAACCCCAAGATGTGCCAGAAAAACCATCGGCTTCACAACATGAATATTTGTAAGTGTCAAAAGACCACAGTGAAACCTATGTGGAACAGATTATCCTTTCTCTGTGTAATAAGAGGATTTTACAGTTTTCTTTGAAACGTATGAACACACTAGAACTTTCCTCCAATTGTGCGCACCAGTTCATTAGTTCCTACTGCAGATTTGACTCTTTAATCCATGTGGAGGAAGCCTTAAGGATTAGGAGAGAAAGTCAGTTTGTCAGTGTGAACACAAAGCAATAATCTAGTCTAGTACATATGAAAGAAAAGAGGGATAATGTAGAGGTGGGGGTTTTTTGCAAACTGTGTATCTTTTTCATATGTTAGATGGCGAGTAATGTTAAACTTAGCGGAATTAACACTAGAGGGGCCTTTCTTCAACTTCAGGATGGCTTTTTCAATTGAGGCAAAAATCTTTCAACTTATTCGTTACTTACAAAACTCATGACCACATATTAGGAACTAGATTTTTAAAAGTAAATTTCAGATGGCCAAAGGAACAGAAACAGGGTTTTATGAGGACAAGACAAAAGTAGTTAAGGGAACAACACATGATAAAGTATACATTTAGAAGACCTGCACAGCAAAGCCTTGAATTCTGATTGGGGCTGTTGGTGGGGTTGGTTTCATTTGGAAAGGAACTTGAAAGGAACTTGAAAAGGATCATGTTTCTTTCTTCCCACCGTCCCTAATCATGTGCCCATGCTGAGAACTCTATGCAGGGTTGATTCAGGTATTCATAGGCTAGCAAAACGTCAAGGATCCCCTTCCAAAGAAGTGATTTTCCTGGGAGTGATTAGCTGAGATGTGGAGATGTACCTCCAAACAGTCGAAGTGCAGTTGAGACCAGCAAATGGTCTTTTGGGGATTCTTTTCCTCAAGATATGCTTTACACCCAGGAGGGAGTGTGGGAGACAGAAAATAGCGTCTAAGGTAGAGGACTTCAGTTGCACTGATATTCACTGTTCTATGCAACAGAAAAATATTGCATGTATATATGCTTTAATATATGTATTGCCTTTATATATGTTACATAGTAACATGTAATAATATGTTTAAATAACTTGCGGCAGCAATTAAATCATAGCAATGTTCAACAGTGGAAATAACGTTACAAACAAAATAAGATTCTCTACTAGATGTCTCTAACTAAATTTCTGTTTGGTAAAGCTCCAGAATTCTACATGAAAGTTGGTATCTCCTCACCTGTGTAGCTTGTAATTAATGTAGTAGTTGCTTCACATCCATCTGAAGTGATCCAGTCCCTTTCCCAAAAGAAATAATAGGTAATATGTAGATTTGTGAGGGCACAAGTGACAGCAAAGCTCACATAAATCCTTTACAAAGGCCAAGTTTTGCAGAATTGGGTGCAATGTTTGGACATCCGTTTGGAGATTTTCTTGGGTCGGGAAGATGAGAGGGATTCCTAGCCAGATTGCTCCGCAGTTCTTGTCAAGGAGTATCAGTTATTGCTAGACATTGCTAGATGACAGATGACATAACAATATTTAATCAGTGCGTAATGCTCCATTTATGGAAATTGGAAAGCCCTGCATGGTAGTAACTTCCCTTGAACCCGTCATTCACAGTGTCACAACTCCAGGAACAGAGCAGTTTACAGCACCAGTCACTGGAAAAGCAGCAAGCGAAAAATCTGCGTGCTTCGGTGCGGCAAAGGAAAAGAGAGAAAAACCATCCCCACAGCCCCCATCATCTGCTCAGAGGGGTGACTCTCCCATCATCCAAGAGCCCGAGGATCCCCAACTCCACCAGGATGACCCCTCTCCAAGGAGAACTAGTCTAGTGATAGTGGAGTCAACTGATGAGCAGACAGACCAGTTTGGAAGAGGCTGTGAAGAGGAATCATTAGAAAAGGTAAATAACAACTTTGCCTCAAAATAATTGACACAAAAGAATAAGTTTTATGTCACGCTTGTTCCGTAAGATGAGAATATTTGGAGTTGGCCTAATTAATCCCCATCTGCAACCGAGTTCTCCTTTCCTCTGTGGTTATAAGGGCTAGCTATAGTCATTTGTATAGAGGCTTTCAAAGCTGAAGCAAAACCCAGATCCTAAAGTCTAGACTGTAATTCTGGTTCTGCGACCCTTATTTGTCCTTTGGTCTGTGATAGTTACCTCCATGCATGTGAGAGAGAATTAGTGTAAATAACAGGTGCAGAAACAAACCATGTACAAGTGAAAGCTGAAACACAGGTGTAATGAAAGACAAAGCAATAATGTTGAAAGCTTATGAAGAAAGGCAAGAAAAAAAAAGAGCAGCATGAAGAATGACATGAAAAACACTGTAAAGTTAGTGAGATGGAAAAGAGGCAGCAGGATGTACGTGGCAGAATACTAAGGATGTACTGGACGAAAAGAACTTGAGAATGGTGTTTATGTAGCACGCAGGCAGTAAAGAGAAATGGAGACAGGAGATGGAAGAGAAGAACAAAAACTACGTGAGGTAGGTCATCAGTTGTGTAAGACAAAGGAACCTTATTGCAATGTTTGGAGAGGGGAAGATGTCAAGAGGCAATGAAAGAAAACAACTATATGGCTTTTAGTGGGGAATTTAAATTACTTGGCAGATAAAGGTTTAAGAATAAACAGCTTTTTTTGCCTCTTCTAAGGGGAAGAAAAGGAGAAGGCATAATTGGGCAGGAAATTAGTTTTATCCGTTAAGTTAGAGCAGAGAAAGTACCGTTCTACTTAAGCAGAAATTGTTTCCTGTTTTGACATTCACCTAGAAACAGGCTCTTCTTTCTCTGCGGTTTATGTTGCCAAATGTACCACCCCCAGAGCTCTGCCTCTGGGATCTCAGAAAAAGATTGAATGTAAAATGTGTAGGATAACTCCGACGTTGAAAGATTAGCTACAATAGGACTCAATACAATGGCTGCTGTAGGAAAGGCTGCCCTCAAAGATAATGGGCTTCTTTTTCCCTCCAGTTCTTTTATTAAAGTAAAACAACAACAACCAGCACCACCAAAAAGAAACAAACCCCCCCTTGTTTATTTTCCCCTTTATGCTTTTATACTGTTGATATTTCCCAAGTAGTTCTTTTCAGCTTCTCTTTGCCTTCCGACCTCTTCATTTAAATTTTTAATTCTTCCCTATGCAGGAGAGAGAACAACTTCAACACCTGTTACTAATTTTTCTTGATCTTTCCAGTGCCAAGACAATTAATACATTGTCCTCTAGCTAAAACCGTTTAGTCCTACTGTCTATATGCTGCACTATGTACTTCCCAGTATGGAGGATTAAAAGGCTTTCATGTAATTTTCTGTGTAATCAATACAGAAACCATATGCAATATGTATGAATTCCAGAGTTGGTGTTATTAATACCTTCTAGTCCACCTGCAGTGACATCATGCCACAAATTTCAGGCTTGTCCCTGGCAACCTTAAGAGCACTAAGACCATCCTATAGAATTAGTACCGCAAAGATTCATCCTTCTTTTTTCAACATGCTAATAAACAGCTAGTGTATAGTCAAGTGGCCAAAGCCTCCCACCCCGCATCAGCGTTTCACAGATTTAAGTCAGGTAAGAGGCCAAAATCCTAAAAGCAAAAATTTTCACAAGTGAAGATGGTTTTAGATAAAAACTTACAGAACCTGTAAGTACTGCTAGTACTACGTACAACAGAGCACTGCTTCCATGCTTCCACTAGGAGTTAGCAGAGCTGTTAGGTGGGCTGGAGACCAGCTCGGACGAGGACGAGATGGTCACTACCAGGGTCGTTCGTCGCCGGGTGATTATTCAGGTACTGAGTGTTGAACGATTGCACGAGCCTGTGGTGTCTGGGCCCTGGTACACCTTTAGGCATGCTGCGGAGACAACCACTTGGCTGGTGTTGCTGGAATGCTCCTGAATGAAGCGTGGGCATTGGATAATCCGTTCCAATATCTTTTCTTGAAGGGAGGATTATAGCAGTACTGCTAACCCAACTCTGAATTCCGTTAGATGCCTCAGCAGGAGGAGGACGAAGACTTCTCAGCCCCATACACAACACGGTCAACTAACATCTCTTTGCCTGTCCATTGTGGCATAACTTTTCTTTGCATGCCTTTCTAAGTATTTATTTGCAGAACAGTTTTTTTCCTAACATTTCTCAATTCTTTTTCATTCTTTAACCAACTAACCAATTTTAAAATTGCTCATTTAAAGTTACCTACATGAAGACCTTGCTTCACAAAACTTCGTTCTTTGTCATACAGGCTGATAGCATGCCTGAAATGCTACCAGAAACGGTCACAGAAGAGCAATATACGGACGAACATGGCCACACAGTGGTAAAGAAGGTATTGTTACCTTGTTACCTTCTTACTGTCCTATTAAAGGACAGATGAATACATCTACATGCATGCCAAATTTTCCTTTGTGAAGGGGCATGATTTTTAAGAGTAGAGCGTGGAAAGAACCAGAATTTCTGTTCACGAGAGATTCCAAAGTTTGAAGAATTATTTTGATTTGCGAGATCATACTGTGTTACAGTTTATAACTTAACATGACATATTTTGTCAATTTTCCCACTTAAAGCCAATGAAAATTCTGCATAGATCCACATTTCTGAGAAAAAGTTTTTTTAAAAAAAAAAAACACACCACCACAATTTTATCTAAGATCATGTTTGCTCATATTAATGAAACTAATGGAGGGCTGGGTCTGCAAGAATCATCTAAATCCAGAATTTAGATCTTTAAAATCTCAACTCAGCTGTGCCTGACCAGGTTCCTAAATTTCTGTATCTGTACATACAGTTCAGTTGTTATGGCACAAAAAATATAGAAAGTACTTATTTGTGTGATGGCCTCATAAAATAAGTATTTGCAGACCACGCTTACAAAAGTGAATTCTGCACAGCATGGAAGTGGAAGAGGAACTTCTGTGCTCCTTGCTTTATCTGACAACTCGGTGCTTGGAGGATTGCTCTAGGGCTTGGATGAATTCTGCTGGTGGCAAACTTCATCTTCTGTCTCCCAAGAAAACATCATAGACCCTCAGCTGGATAGCGTGTCTCTGGAAGCTGCTTGAATTCATATTCAAAATAAGCAACCTCAGCCAAATATTCCTGGGCATGTTGTGCAAGAGTGAGCATGACTGTATTCTTCTGGGTAGGTCCATGCCTGGGAGGGCACTACCCCCACCTCTGTGACTCTTAAGTATAGGTGACCCAGTCTGATCGAGCATCACAGCAAATAAGCTTTTGGACAAAGCGGGAGGTAGCTGCTTAATGTTACCGTGTCAAAAGGGGCTGAGAAAGCGTAGGAAAATGTAGAGCTCCAGGTCATCCACAGAGGGATGCATACCCATCCTCCTGAGAAATTTAGCTCATCTTGAACTCTGTAATTCTCTTCTGCTCCTCTTTGGCTTGCCAATGCCTGGAAAGCTTAAGCACCAGATTAGTGTCTTAAGTAGGTTAATTCTAGCTCACTGTTCAGCAGTGATTCGTACCATCGGTGTTACAAGGGGATGTCCAAGTCCCTCTGTGAATCTGGTTCTAAGCGTTTGATAGCCAAGCTGCTAACCTCTTACTTTCAGAAGCCTCTTTGAAAATGCCAGTCTGAAAATGTTTTCTAGCAGTTCTGTGGTTGTAAATTATGATTTCTCCCTAAAATACTATACTTCTTTTCCTAATTATAACTACTGCTTTAGAGAGTCATTACAATATCTATATTGTGCTCACTTGTGAAGTAAGTTTGTGGAAGCTTTGCTGTGTGGTCATCTAAGTAGAGCAAATACATCAATTTTTAGCTTTACTACAGGTACTTGTGAGTATACGTGTTAAAGACTAAAACACTGAACCATCTACGTAGGTTTTTCTGTGTAGGAAAAAATGCCCATTGAGTAGAAAATACTATATAGAGAATAAGAAGAAATATGTTATTGTTAATTCTTTTGGGACAAAGCTCTATTTCATTCCTTCAGGTCACTAGAAAGATCATCCGGCGATACGTTTCTCCAGACGGCACAGAAAAAGAGGAAGTCCTGATGCAAGGAACACCACAAAAACCTGTCACTGTCGAAGAAGGAGATGGCTATTCCAAAGTTGTAAAACGGGTTGTGCTGAAGAGCGACAGTGAACAGTCAGAGGTCAGATCTTTTACTTTCCTTGCGATGGTACAAAGCAGCAGTACACCAAAAGTGCACTTAGTAACTACATCTTACTCATGCCAACAACGTTCGGTTTCGAATGATACTTTTAAAAGTTTTCTTGCAGATGGAAAGGCCTCGGAGTAAAGACAGGGAAAAGGCAGGGGGTGGGAAGGTGGGCAGAGAAAGAGGGCAGTTTTCGCTGAAAATAAGTCAGGATACAGATTCTGCGATTTATGAGAAGTACCAAATTCATAAAGAAAGCAGCTTTGTACTGAGATGACATATAGATAAATGGCAAATCTGTATTTGTTATTATACCTCTTATTCTGATAAGAAAATTAGTGAATGTTGTAATGAAATGATCTGGTGTTCTCTAGGTTTCTACAACTGAGCCCTTCTAAAACTGTACAGTTATTTTAGGTTTAACTTACTGGTCTGTTCCTTGCGTTGAAGAGGCTAAAAAAAAGTATTAGTTTCATGCAAACTGTTTGTAGAGCCAGGTAATTAAAAAGAAAAAACAACCTGAAAAGGTAAGTGCTTTTCAGTTTATCTTTTCCTGCCTTAGTTCACCCTGGAGCCCTACAGACATTTGTATCAGCAAAATTAAGGTTGTGACAGAGGGCCAGAAGCTAGTAACAGGATTTGCTTTCAGCAGTACTGCAGTTGAAAGCGACATTTAACAAGCGGTCATTAGAAATGCTAAGAACATAATTGCCATTTGCTCTTGACAGAATTAATCATCAGAATTAATTCTCTCAGAGTAAGGTAACAAGAAAACAAAGTAATTTTTTTTTAGTTAGCTGACCAGACCAGAGCTCCTCTTTATCATATGGAACCCATATACATTAAATTTGTATTTTGCCAAATAAAATCGAGTTTGTCACACTTTCACACAGTATTCTAGTATTCTGGTCAGGTGCTCCTGTAAGAGCTCCTTGGTTTCACAAGTGTGACTCATCTCTCAGAAGAATAACTTAAAATTAAGATATGTAAAGCTGTAAAGCAGGTAACAAAATGTTCACTTGCTATTTTGATGCATACACATAGAAAGTGAGACACTTCTTATATTCTTGTTCTTTCTGGCAATGATTAAGAAAGAACGACAGAGTAACTGAAAGCTTTATTAGTATCCATTATGTAATTCATATCCACTATAATTCTGCTTTCTAACCTTACAGGTGACCCTGTCTGAACCTGCTGTTTTGCCTAGTGCCTCCAAATTCCAGTCTGAACCAGTGGAAGGCCGGAAGGTCAGCAAAGTCATAAAGACCACTGTAGTGCAAGGAGAGAGAACGGAGAAACACCTGGGGGATGCTAGCTTAGCTACTGATCTTCCGTCAGCCAAAGAGGACTTTGAAGAGGTAAAAATGCCTTTTAAATATAAATATTAAAACAAGCATCACAACATACCTGGGGACAAATTCTACTCTGTTGAGAGTTTTGTTGGTGGAGCGTCATACTCAACTACAGAGTATAAAGCGCTGTTGTTATACTCAGCCCTGTTATAAAAGGATTAGTATATAAAGTGTGTTTGGGGGGGGGGGGGGGAACTGACATTACAGAAATAGCTATGAAACATTTTAAGATTCTAAAAAAACACCCATGGAGGCTTTAAGTAAAGTTGTTAGAAATCATGGGTGTGGTGAGTGTTAAAGAAAAAGTTCATTCATATGGTTACCACGCATGCAGCTAATTATAGAAATTGATACAGTTAAGTCTACTTTCTGAGTAAGTTGATGTTTTTGTCCTTGGAAGAAAGAAATAGCTACCAAGCTAATTAGCACCTTCCTGTTTTTATGCTTTTTCTGATCAGTTTAGACATTTCAGTAATAGAAAAGTTATATTGAATTAATATATAGCTTTTTCTATAAGGAACTGACAGCACATCACTTAATCCACACGTCTTAAAGATTCACGTGGATAAAAGTTTTGTGTCATTAGATGCAACATAAGTACTTAGTTTGGTTTTTTAATTTGACAATATATCATATAAAAACATAGATGCAACAATGTCATGGTCTGGATATTTTCTGCTGTACACTGGTATTACAGCTTGCAGGAAGAGAAGACAGCAAGCGCTAAACTATTGGATTGAGATGCCAAATTTCCTGTTACAAATGTGGGCCCAGCGGCCAGATCCCTCTCTCCTGACAATAACAAAACAAGCAGCAAAAGCGGTCGTGTAGAGGTTCAAAGAAATGGCTTGGCAAATAACACTTCTTTCCTCGCTTGCAGCTGCTACTTTAGTAAATCAAGAAGCCTGCAGAAGATACCACAGACAAACCCACATCCAGCCAAAAGGAAAATAAAAATGCTGCCTTTATTTCTGTTTTTCTGTTTCTGCGTACACCCGTCTCCGTACCGCTAGCGCTGAGAATAGGCAGCTTAAGGTGACAGTGGGAACAGCTCTAAAAGAAAGAGTATTTTCTGTGACAGGGAAAAGGTTGCTGTAGCAGCTGTCATAAACAGATGCAAGGGAAGAGTTCTGCAAGTGTGGTACTGCAAGGCCTTGAGTTGGGCTACTTCAAAGTTGAAAAGAAAGTACCAAGACATGCTTTGGTACAATTATTAGTAAAATGAAACAATCCTATACAAGAAACTAACTGAACTGTATATTTGAGGAATATTTGAAAGGATGCAAATGGCAGGCAGATGCTTCTCTTATCTGTCTATTCACCATTTTCTCAGCATTCAACTTCGTTAATATAAAGCACTAAGGTATGAAGAGCAATTATCTTTTGTCCTAGGTTTTGGGGTTTTGTTTTAATTTGAAATTTATGTTTTAATTCGAGGCTTTGAGCTATACAGGTAACCAAATGAAAGTCCAACTCCCCGCTTTAGTAGAGAAAGAAATCATGAAAGAGGATGGATCAATTATTAAAAGGTTTGGCTTGGCATGTCAATGAACTGGTACTAGAAAAGGATTAACAAACTCATAATAAATGAGTGGATTTAAGTGAGTGTCTGAAGTGAAACCACTGGCAGCATCTAAAGCTTTATTTGCAAAAGTACTAAAGATTACTACTAACATCCTGCTACAGGAAGGGATATGTGCACGGGAAGGATCTACATTCACTTGAAAAGACTTGGTGAAGAGGGGTGGGGGGGTTCACCCTGGCCAGCAGCCAAGCACCACGCAGCCAGTCCTTAACCCTCCTGTCCTACCGTGGAACGGGGGAGAGAACAGGAACAGCAAAAGTGAGAAACCTCGCGGGTTGAATGAAGACAGTTTAGCAAGCGAAGGAAAGAGGGAAGAACAACCAAACAAGTGATGCAAAGGCCATCACTCACCACCTCCCACGAGCAGATACCCAGCCAGTCGCTGAGCAACGGTCACCTTGGAAGATATAACCCCCCCGACCCCCCAGCTTCTTCCTCTACCTCCTGTTTTTATTGCTGAGCAATAAAATTGCTATATTGAATTTATATAGTATGGAATATCCCTTTGGCCAGTTTGGGTCAGCTGTCCTGCCTGTGTGCCCTCCCGATCTCTTGCCCACCCCCAGCCGACTCACTGAGGGGGCCAGCGGGGAAAAAAAGAGAAAGTATGGGTGCTGTGTAAGCGCTGTTCAGCAGGAACCAAAGCATCGGTCTGTTACCAACACTGGTTTAGACCCGAATGGAAAACAGTGCAGCGCACGGGCTGCTACGAAGAAAGTTAACTGCTAGACCCAGACCAAAGGGGTATCACTGCTGAGCTGGTTTTATAGGAGGTGATACAGGAATAGCTGCGTGATTTACAATTAACAACATTAATCTAGGTTACTTCAAAATCTTTTTTCTCATACCAGTTGACTCTGTGATCATTATCAAAATAGATGAGAGAATATATGGAGATAGATATATATAGAGATATAAGCATGTGACAGTTGAGCCTTATGAAGAATGAGGCAGGGCAGATAGGAGAATATTTGGAGGGGGGAAAAGCTACCGTAGTACAAGAAGCGTATTCATTCCTACCACACACAGCTTGAGCCAAGGCTGCCACAAGCGAGGTATCTTTTACATGCCTTTTCTTTCAGACCATTTGTATTGGTAGTGAGATTTGGGATGGTAAAGCCAATGTTAGCATCTGAAAGACCATCCTGACCAAATTGTGTCTGTAATTGTAACAAGCTGTAAAACACATAGACCGGTTTCAGAGTTAGCGGGATGGTGTCACAAGGACACGCAGAGCCAGAAGATCTGCTGCATCTGCTTTTGGACGAAGGGTGAGCATTCTTGCCAAAGTGCTCCATCTAATGGAGGGACCTTTTGGTCGTTCAGGTCAAATTAAGAAGTGTCAGCTGTCTGATAAAAATCAAGCTATTCCTGGCGGAGCATGCAGGAATTTCCAAGTGTACTTGGCTTCCCATGGTCCTCTCTCAAGGACACTGACCAAAAATTGGGCTTCTCTCTCAGCGAGAGACACCCAGCTGTCCTATGACAACTACATTTATTTGCCTAGATCTGGAAGGGACTTGGAGAGGTTTAAGGTTCTGACTAGTAGAGCAAGGTTCCAATGAGATAAGAGAGTAATTAACAGAATAGTTTAGGACGCTAGATAACCACAAATGTAGTTTTACTGACTGTCAGAAGTAAGACTTGCTTGGAAGTAAGCGTTCAAGTAATTAATCAACTTAAATTACCATTGTACAGGACAACTCTGTTAAATATAACAAATAGGAAGGTCTTGTGTGCATTTCAACACGTGCTGCATGTCTGTGTGTTACAGCATGTTTTTGCTGGGCATCTAAAACTGTATGCCTAATCAGGGTATAGAGATGAATTGCTATTAGTTTACATTATGAAAGCCAGTTAAAGCGGTGGTGTGTGTTGTATTCAGAATGCAAAACTAACATCTGACCTCAGTAGCTGGCTTAAACTGCCAGCCACAGTTCTTCTCATGTTATTTTAAGTGAAAAAGGCTTAAAACTGCAGCTGAAAAGGAGCATTTTGTAAAACCTTCAGGAACTGTGGGCTTTTTAAGACAGTTTTCTCATTTATTTTGGTTTAGGACAACACTGAGTAAAGCCAGCACACAGAAGAGGACTGTGATGAAGGATCGGCATGGAAAACATGTTCACATAGAAGAGCTGGAAGACACACCAGAAGCATTACCACAGGATGACCTCCAACATGACCTCCAGCAGCTTCTTAGACACTTCTGCAAAGAGGACTGGAAACAGGAGGCGAAGTGAGAAGCTGCCACCCCTCAACAACACCACGTAACCATCCATCCTGTATGCAGCGTTCATCTTCTCTAGGTGTAGACATTACTACCTACATAATCACTGGAAGACACTGCCGTTTCTACTTGTGCAGATGCAGTGAATTCATTTCTTCCCCCCGCCCCCTCCCCGTATTTGATTTTGGGTTCTTGTTATTTTTTTACCCTGTAAGCTAATTTGTGACCAAAGATAGCATCCTTCGTTCAGGATGATATATCCACCGAATCGTCGTCTTTGTGCTGTACTGGGAATTTGTCAGCATCGCCACTTCTTGCTGTTCCTTTGCTTCTGCACTAGCTTCATGAAATTGCATTTGTCAATTTGCCGACTTCATCTACAGGCCTCTTCAAGTGACTATGTACATGCTTCACAATAAAAAAGGAGTTAACATGTAAACTGTATATAGCAAGAGTATTTGGACTTACAAGACTGCAGAAAACACACTGCCTGTGACTACAATTAGCATCATGGATTACAAGGTCTATTGACACTGCTGAAGAGTGAATAATAAAATAATGTTAACACAATCGACTGCGAAGACAGACTGACTAAGGAGGAAGCACTGCAGATCTACTGCATCCGTAAGACTTCCAGTTTAGGGATCTATTATAGTTAAAGGCTCTAAGAGTCAGGCTAAAAACCTGGAAATTCAGCTGTTCTCGTGAAGTAACAGCTGACTGTGGCCGTTAATACTTCTAAGACCTTCGGACAGCCACTTAAAGATTTCCAGAAAAAGAAAAGGAAAAAAAAAAAAAAGAAAAAAAAAAAAAAGAATACCCAATTAGGTAACCAACTTGCTAGCAGCTATATCTATGGCACATTTGCATACGGTATTAAAATCTTTTAGATCTGGACATGTGGCAGGGTGTATTAAACAATTATAACTACAGTAGTTTCCTGTTTTCATCACTGCTTAGCAAACCACACCGTCTTAGTGGTGGTACTTCCTGCTGGCCACTGCACTGTAGGTAACTATGGGAGAAAGACTTACCCGCTCTACAAGGATAATAATTAATTCACCGTGTTTTATCAAGATTGCCTCTTACCTGATACATGCATGTGGCATTTGAAGGTCAAAAACAAACCCTCCTATAATCATGTCAGCTTGTTAGCCCTCTCAGCACTGAGCGAGCAGTTTTTATCTTCCAATCAAGCGTTTTTTAAAGAAAAAAGTGCTCACAATCCTTGAAAGCCAGTTTCTGTTCATATTTTGTTATCTATCTATATATATAATATATATATTTCTAAACCAACCCTCTGAAAACCACGATAGCATGTCTGCACTTTTATTTTCCAAAAAGGGAACATAGAGATCTGACATTTTGGGTGTTCTATACCTTACTATTTAATGGAGGGAGCTCTGTAGTGTTTTAGCGTATATAATACACACACTAACTAAATGTTTTTAAACAGCTATTTGATTTTTTTAATAGTATACTCAAAACCTGAGTAAAACGAATCCTCTCCTCTAGGAGTAATACTTTTTCCAAGCTTATCTGGCCTTCTACGATGATAGGGTTGTTTGGTTTTTTTAATGACTCACTCAGTGCTCAGAACAAGGGCACTTCCTCGTTAAGGTAACGATGCCAAAAGCATGGAAACATCTTGGGAGTTCTGGCTTCCTGCAGGCAAAACGACCCAAGGTGCCATGCTAACGCTTTTTTGGCAGGCAGGAAAAAAAAAAAAAAACAAACCCAAACAACAACAAAAAAAAGTGTTTTGGCAGCCAAACCGAATGAGACCCGTGACGAAACATTTCACAACGCATCATGGCTTTCTTCTTGTCAGAGACAGCACAGGAGGATCTTCAAGGATGGGGCTCTAAAGAAATGCATTTCTGTTGTGTTATTTGCGGTGCAGATGATGTTCTGTGTAACAACATAATGGTTATTCACCTCTTATTTTGATTTTTTGCTGTGTTATCAAAGAACTTGAATACTGTGAGAAGAAGTGAATTTTAAGTTGACGAATCAGCATCTTGTTCCCATGGTGATAACACTAATTGAATATATCTATGAGGGCATGTATTAGTTAAAAATTAAAAAAAAAAAAAAATACAACACTAACAATACATAGCTGCAATGTGTACAATGGCTGATTTAACTAAATAAAAATGTACAAGTGTTAAATGTAGCAATAATGGCTCACTCTCTTTTACTGCCAGTGCAGCATAAAAAGGAACAGCACCCATTTGGGTACCTTAACTGAACTATCAGAATTATAATTCCTCTGTATCCAGCTCCCTAAGATACTTGGGGTTTTTGGGTTTTTTTGTTGGTTTTTTTTTAATTCTGCTACTCGGCACTGATGGGTAAGTGTCAGTCCTTATAACAGATACAAATTTTTTTTAAATCATTATATATAGTTTTTCAAAGGGTATCTAGCAATGCTTTCCAATTACTTTATTCGGCCTGAAAATGCAGGATTTTCCTTCGAATATGGCCCAGACTGTTTGTTACAGTCAATTCCTTTTTTAGTGCCCACTACTGAGAGTTTCTCAACCAGAGGAAAGATAGGGAAGAAAAATACAGGGTGAAATTCTGACACATCTTATATCCTTGTAATGCACAGAAGATTTTGGGAAGAGTCTGTTTTGTTGCCAATTTAATTTCATTCGATATAAATCTGTACCAATTGTACTACTGCAGCTGGATCTCTGGCTAATGTAACAGGTCCCACTGCCGCAGCGTCCCCGCTATTCGCTTGTGCGCTACCGTCGCGCCCGTCGAAGGAACCCTCCTACCTACACCTCACGTAGCAGAAAAACCATCAGTTTAAGCGGTTTCTGTATTTGCCCAAATCCAGAGTCATCGTCCCAGATTAAGGGACAAAAAGGGCCCAAGAGAGGCCCAGGTGAACTCCCTGCCGAGCCCAGAAGGGTGCCCACGGCCCAGACCAGGGCTCGCACCCCGAGCACGGGCGGTACGGCGTCAAACCACGTGCCAGTCGGTTGTGACAGGCGTAGCGAGACCACGTCAAGGCTTACACATGCCAGGAGGGTACCTAAGCCGAAGGCTACTGACTTTTTCCCCTCTCCCCCTTTCTTTTCCCAATGAAAGGCAATTGTATTTAAAAAAAACCCCAACAATCAAACAACAAAACCAACTCAAAAACCCACGCAACAAGCAAACATCTCCATCTTAAAAAAACTCCCCTTGGCCCCTACTAGGGCATTAGCCTGAGGACAAATAGGAAATAATTGCAGAATCCAGCATTTGCAAAACATGAAAACGAGGGGTTTTTTTTCCATGCAGATCTATTAAATATACTCATTGACATAAAATAGATAAAAATGCCGTTATTTTTCCCAACCTATGCCTATCAGAACGTGTGTGGGTTGTAGAGCGACAGTAGTAGCTCCAATACCAACACGGTATTCACGTACTCTCTTACTCCAATTTATTTAACGAACTTTGGAAGATTAAGGCCGCGGAAAGCACGCGCAGCGGAGAGGCGGCAGCCACCTCTACGCCTGGGCGCGGGGGCGGGTGTCAGCGTGGGATGCGAGCGCCCGCAGCCGCGCGTCGCCGCGGCGCGAAGCCGGGTGAGCCAGGCTGCGCGTCCTCCGAGCTGCAGTTGGGACCGAGCGGCGCGGGGGGCGGTGGGGAAACAGGACACGCGTCAGAGCTATCGGTGCTTTTAAAATGCTTTTAAATCCTAGCCGGGCTGGTTTCAACCTCACTATCAGCACTTGCCAGTAGAAACGCTGTTTTGCTGAAAGACTTTGGCCAGTTTTGCTAAATAATACCTGATAGTGAACACCTTTTATGAAGTCACATTGATTTTTTTTTAAGCAAACATAAATTGTTAAATCCAGGGACTAACCTTGTGCTTGCCTGAGAAGCGGCAGTAACAATTCAGGTACTAACTCACTCTCCCTTTCCACCTTGAAAAAAGGAAAGGCTTTATTTCTGTACACACATACACAGCGTCCAGAACCTACTTATAAAACTGAAGAGTTTTATAAAAATGTTTGTATTATCAAGCTTTTTTTAGCCTGACTGTAAAGCTCTGTAAGCCAGCTCAAAAAGATGAGCGTTATTAGCAGAGCCTCTGTTATCTTCTGCCTGTATTCCCCAGCACACCCTGAAAGAAGAGGGTTTGGATCTACCACCTTCTAACATCTCAGACGATCCTGGTGCTAGTTACCACTAAATGGCCACATTAATGTACACATCATATTATAAATACCACGTGCCAGCTGTGGCCGTTGTCTCCTTGTATCGATTAGGTGGTACCGCTTCAGCAAAATGGGGATAAACTAACGAATGCGTCGCCTGAAACACCCGTCCAGTGAGACCTGTGTTTAGTTGACGTATTCCAAACTGGAGTAAGAACGTGGAGCGTCCTGGCAGGACCTGTGGGTGCTTTCTGAATCGCGCGAGCTAGAACACGTTTATTTACGCCTCGAAGAATTAAATGAGCCAGAAAACCCAGAAAGACTGAATGTACAGCTAACAACTCATCACACACACGCGTAAGCAATGATTTTTGTAGGTACAAGATACATACTCCGCCTGTAATTTCAGGCATTCGATAGCGAGCAATTTAAAAGACCAACGTATTTCCCTGGGGAAATAAATACAGGTGGCTTCACTGCATCATCACCTTCAAACCTTCTCCACCGCATCCCCGCTATGAACTTCGCAGTTGCTGCAGTTGCTGCACGTGGGCACAGAAAGCAGCACTTGAGGAAAGCCCAGATCCGTTGTCAGGTCTCAAAAATACCCGGCAAAGAGGACACCGGCTGCTGCAATATTTGTCAGTGAAGCATCAACGCCAGAAAAAGCAGCTGTATCCTCAGTCTTGTCCTTTCTCTGTCCCCTGCAGAGGTTTGTTTTGTCTCCTGAGGGTCTAACCCCCTTCCTCTCGGCAGCGCTGGGTGCAGGCCACCTCAGCTTCTCCTGCCAGGGCTGCCTCCTGCTCCCAGCGGCAGGAGAGCAATTAATGCCGTCAGGAGACCGTCAAACACAGGTTGCTTTAATGGGGTCCCTACAGAAAAAGGCAGTGAGTCGAGCTTTGGAATGTACTTCTGACACATGGCAAGGACGCTGGGACTATCACTCGTCCTGCCTGCACGCGATGGGGCTGTTAAGACCCAGAACGGAATCTTCTTTAGCTGTTAAGAAAACCCTAAACAAGGACACGCACCCACACAAGAACCACCAAACAGAAAACCCACTCCCACACACCACTTTTATTCCATTAAAGCCAACGCAACATCTCCAGGTCACTGAACTGAGGGCACCAGCTTCTGGATCTCAGTGAGCGACTCCCTTTCCCCTTCGAAGGCTTTTCGAATCCATTCCATCTAATCAACGTCCTTCTTGGTCAGACCTCAGCTTTTTTTTTGATGAGTCTGACGCCAGCTTTCTCTATTTACTACATCAATACCTGAGTGATTCTTACACGAGCCCAAACATCGCTGTCGCTGGGCTGAAGGATAACACAGAGCGTCCCTCCCGCCTACTTCCCTGTAATTACAGGGTATGATCCCAAAACTGGCACACCATTTAAACACACGTAGTTGAAGTGATTGAAGCGCCAGCACCCACTACCAGCTGCAACGCCTCAGAACGCACGGTGGGCTCAAAACCAGCCGGGTCCCTGGTGCGACACCACGGCTTTTGCTGAACTGATACGGTTGTAGCGGTAAATACAGACCTCGCAGCGGAGGCAAGTGGAAAAGTGTTGAGTTTGGGCAGGTGATGCTCAGCTTCTGTACAGCTGAAGGGTAAAGATCCAACACGGACTCTCCCCTCCATCAAAATAAAAACCAAGAAAGGATTTAAAAAGAGCAAAGAAACACCCATGGAAATATCTCAATCCAATTCACTAACTTGTGTTTGTGCTTTGCTCCGCACGTTTCAGCAGCATTAGCTCCTCCTCTTTGTAACGCTACAGTTCCAGCTTCGTGTTCTTATGTCAACGTGACTCCATAGCAGGGGCTGTCAGAATATTAAGATTAAATAAAAATAAAAGGCGGCTGTAAGAGGCTCCGGCAGTGCTGAAGATCAGGCGTAAGCACCTTAGAGCTTCCCTTCGCATCTCCGAGAGATGAGCTGTTGCCTAGTCGGTTGAAAGGCAGGAGACGACACCCCACAAGCCACCACATCACCCCGTTGTTTCTGAACCCAGAAACAGGCAAGCGAGCAGCAGAAACAAATCCTCCCGCTTGGCTTCGTTGTTGCAGGAAGTCATTATTTCACATACAATGACCGTCATTTCACATACAACGACCGTCATTTCACACATCACAGGTGGCAGTGGGATATAAGGTGCTGCAGAGCCCAGTCCAGCAGCAGAGTGACAAAAGAGGAGCCTGTCCCTCGGGAGCAGCCAGGCCCCCACGCCGACCAGCCCTCTCCCGCCGGCTCCTGGCTGCAGCCATTTTAGGCGGGCGACCAGGAGGAAGGCCGAGCTTGCTGGAAGCCACGAGCTGGGCTTGCCGGGCAGCGTGGCTCTGGGTCACACTGTCACAGCTGAGCGTGACTGTCCATCCGGCAGGACATGATGGCCAGAACACCGCAGCAAAACGCTCGCTCAGGTTACAGGGTAGGCTAAAACTATCCCGGTCCTGTGAGAGGACAACGGTGCTGGACAGAAAGCAGGTTAGAGCAACAGGGACGCCTCAGGGCTGGGTAACACCCTGCGATCAGCTCAGGAATGATGCTTCATACCAGCGAATGCAGGTCCAAACCAGCATCTCCCTCTTTCCCACTAAAGAACGGACTCCAAGTGTCTTTTTCTCTTCAGTTGCTTCTTTCAGCCAACTGAGAGATCACTCGGCCAGCAAAGCTCCACTGATCTCAGGGGGCAACTGGCTCCCAGCCCGTGCTTCAGACTGACGAGGAGACATCGCTGGGTGGCCAAGGGACCAGTCTGTCTCCAGACAAGACAAGGAGCATGAGGGAGAAGTGGTTTTTCCCCTCCCGATTTTTAGAAAGAAAATAGCAGAATTGGATCACTGGCTTCAACAGCAGCAGAGGTTTTGGAGAGGACATGGGAAAAGTGCGATCTTGGGGACAGCCGAGGAACACAGGGAGGGAGGAGAAAGCGTGGCAGAGATAACCTGAGTAACAAAGAGAAGAGGCGCCGGTGCTCAGGGGAGGAAGGTCCCACTGCAGTACTCGTGTTGGCGAGTCCTGGTCTCTGCTGTGTCCAACAGCGTATTCCCCCTGTCCTGGTTGCGGCTGGGATAGAGTTAAATTTCTTCCTAGTGCTGTGTTTTGGATTGAGTACAAGAAGAATGTTGATAACACACTGATGTTTTCAGTTGTTGCGAAGTACCCTGCTAGTCAAGGACATTCAGCTTAAAACAAAACAAAACAAAACAAAAAAACCAAGCATTGGGAGGGAGCACAGCCAGGACAGCTGGCCAATGGGGTATTCCATACCATGTGACGTCATGCTCAGTATATAAATGGTGTTCCAGGAAGTACCGATCGCTACTTGGTTATCGGTCAGTGCGGGTGGTGAGCAATTGCATTGTGCATTACTCATTTTGTATATTCTATCATGATCATCATTATTATTATTTTCCCTTTTCTGTTCCATTAAACTGTCTTTATCTCAACCCACGAGTTTTTCTCACTCTCACCCCGCCAATTCTCTCCCCATCCCACTGTGGGGCGGGGGGGAGTGAGCGAGCGGCTGGGTGGTATTTGGCTGCCTGCCAGGTTAAACCACGACACCCCTGACAGTCAGATGGGGGCCAGCCTACTCCTTTTCAAGGCGTATTTTAAAATGCTGTCGGAAGAAATGGTGTAACTGCAGAGCCCCTCCAGCTTTAGTCAACACAGTTATTTGTTGACAAGGCAGGAAAATAATTGTTCAGTCCTTCACACCAGGCACACAGGAGGACACAGGCTGCACCCAGTCCTCCCTGCTCATGGGATGCGTCTTAACTCTCCGAGCTGGAGAATGCCGAGGTGAAGGAAAAGAGAGAGAACTATATGAATCCAAGACACTTAAAGGACTGTTCCTTGAAATAATGCAAACAAGGGGAGGCAGACCCAGTCTTTTTCTCATTCACCAACAGTCCATGTTTTGCAATAACAATAAAAAACCTGCGCTAATGGGCAGGTCTGAGCAATTCATACGAATAAAACCAAACACAAAACCCCAAGCCCTCTGCCCCCAGTCAAACCAAAGACACAGAGGAGAACACGAGGAGCATCTGGAGGAACATCCCTTCTCCCTCACCCTGCCCCAAGAGGCCGCGGGAGCGGGGTCTGCCCTCGGCACAACAGGACCCTCCTCCAGCCACTTCAAGGTAATGTCATTTCCCAAGGGGTAAGAGGTACCTCACCTCGCAGGCTGCTCGACGCTTGTCTCTGTGCCTGTGATCACTAGCAGAGAAGGCTTTGTATTACCACCTCCAGAGCTACGTGCAAAAATGGGGCAATTACAAATAACTTACCATGGATGAAAGCTGGTTGAACCTTTCTGAGGTCAGAATTAACCTCCACCCAGCTTTTGCTGAGCATTGCACAAGGCTTCTATGAAACAGCCCCTGGAGTACAGCAATTTGTCAGTGTTCAATAGAAATAGTCCATGTGTGCCCCGGAGCAGGGCAGGCTGAGAGCCTGCTGGCAGCAGGAAGGGAGCTGGGAATGGGAGCTCGGAGCGGGTGCGAGGGTGCGGGTGGCATCGCCAGCGCTGGAAGGCAGGAGAGGAAAGGGGAGGGACGCAGGGCTGCTGCTGCTGCTTTTGCCTTTGTGCCAGTTCTGTTACCTCTGGAGAATAATGATCAAGAGGCTCCTGCCACACCGTGGAACCTCATCTGAATGAGGATGGAAAAATCTCTTCTGTGCCAAAACTATGTCCAAGAAAACCGCACCAGTGACCGAGGAGTTGGTTCCCATCAATTTAGGGAGGATTTCTGGGCAGTGCAGACGAGTCCCTTTCCCTCGGTACAATAAAGTCATTCCCACCTGGAGTGCAGCGAGATGTCCTGGAGCTGCGGTTCAGGGCACAGCAGGACATGGCCTCTGCAGCCTGGGACAGTCTGGGCTCCCGAGGCGTTTGTTCCCCTCTGCCGCGGGTAGGAAGCACCAGCACCTTCACCTTCCGTCGGGCTCTGGAAGCAGAGAGAACAGCGTCTTGGCAAACAGATCTCGTGACTAAAGGCATGCTCGCTTTTTGATGTGTGAGAAGCTTGGCACGTGCGGGTGAAAGTAAGTAATTGGAAAATCAGCCTGTAATTGGACCAGTCTCTGCTGCTGGAAGAAATGTCCCTCTCATATTAAACAACCAAACGCAATCACTCTGCATTATGTGCATATGTCCTCACTAACATGTTGGTTTCCACAAAAATATTTATAGCTCTTGCTTGTAAACTGCCCAACAATATTTACTGTTATAAAGCCCTCAGAAGACACTCAAAAGGACCTGGCCTGAAAACATTCCCGATGCTGTGAAGACACTGAGTAAAGCACCTCAGTTTGTCTTTCGTCGGACAAACGGCTTCAAGAAGAACCAGCACCGCCCTCGCCGAGCGGGATCACGCCTGAACGCTTGAAATGAGGTAAGCCGGCACCGGGCAGCGCTGTCAGTATTTGATGAACACACACCTGAGGACGCAGGTACCCCTTCAGTCTTTCAAAACAATGTGGGCTCTGGGTGTTCACCTGGGGGGGGGAATAAAAATTCAAGGTTAGATATTGAAGTTTAGCTTTGAAAATTCTTTTTGGAGTTACCCCACCCCGAGACAAGCCTGTATTTGTCTGCTGGGAGCGGGCAGAGGCCCGTGCGCCTGTCTTTGGGGTGACGCTGGCCCGGGCAGCTGAGGAAACGGCGCCGGAGAAGCAGGAGCTGTCGCAGCCGAAAGCCTGGGGAGCTGCGCTGCCGCGTCCCCCCGGGTATCGGCAAGCAAAGCCCCTGCCCCCCGCTCTGCAGCAGCCCGGCCTTAGTTGTACGCCCAGCCACGGGGGATGTGCCTGTGCCAGGGGGTTATTTTATGGCCCCGCAGCTGAGATGTGCTGAAAACGCACCGGGGGAAGGCGCAGGGCGACGCTGGGGTGCGGGAGGTGGCTGGGTGAGCGGGCAGCCCGGCCGGCGGGCGCTCGGGCCCGTTTTCCTGCCCGTTTTGCTCGTTCCCCT
>VZTQ01014101.1:0-28608 GCA_013400755.1 Pelecanoides urinatrix
GGTGAGGGAGCGGCGGGCGGGGGGCAGGCCGCTGCCGCCTCGGCCGGGCGCCCCGGTGCGGTGGGTGCCGAGAAGCGGAGGATTCGCTCTCCCCTCCCTTCCCCCGAGCTCCGGCCGAGGTCCCGAGGCTCGGCTTGTAGGCGGGGGTGGTGATGGTGGCGGGGAGGCCGGCGTTCCCGGGCCGCCCCACCGGGAGGTGTCTGGAGGCCGCAGAGCCGCTGCGGCGCGTCTCTCGGGCGAGGCGGGAGCGGCGCCTCCCCTGGGAGCGCACAGGGTGCTCGGGCGCGGGCGGGGGGGTTCCGCTGGGGGAGGCGGCGGTGGGTGGCTGCGGTGCTCCGGTGTCACTTCGTGAGCGGGAAGGGGCACGCTCCTCGTCCGCTAGTCTCGCTATTCCGATTTAAATAACGTGACGGCTTCGGTTCAGCTTCTCCAGCTTTGTGTTCCCGTGCCTTGCGCTCTTGTGCGTCTGCTCGCGCAGTGACTATTCATTTATGTATTTTTTTAGCAGCCAGGCTCGTCCTTTGCAGCCACAGCTGCTGCGGCAGGGCGCTGAGCGGTGCTGGCCTTCCAGTAGAAGGAGCGAAACTGGGGGCAGAGGGAAACGGCTGTGCTGAAATGAGCGTGAATTGTTGTAGAGCAAGTCTTGGAAGCTTTTCTGTTAACACAAGAAAGGAGAACTGGTTTTTATTCATGCTGCTTCTTTGGAGAAGCACTGTGGTTATTGTTACACCAGTATAAACATGGATAGCCAATTGTTTCTGTAAAAACTTAATTGTCGTGACTTAGCATGTTACCATGTGTCTGTAGCTTGTTCCAGCTGCAGAAACATAAATACATCGTTTCAAACTATCTTAAACACAATTACAATGAACAAATTGCACTTGGTGGCTGGTCAGAGGAGGAGGTGTACAGATGTCACTTGTTACTACAACTTACTTGAAGAGTATCGGTTCGGTTGTTCGCAATAATGTGTCTGAAGTGTAAAGGCGTGAGCTGTGCCACTCCTGGTTCTCTGGGAGATCCGCTTGGGCGTAGCTGTGCTGTCTTAGTGGAACTTGGTATGTCACGCACAGACTTGTGAATGTCGTCATTGCAGTTAACAACTTGCTAGAGAAGCTTGGGAGAAAACTTGAAGAAAAACGTTCATATCGGTTGCATTAGGTACTGTTTGCATTGCATTGAAGAATTCTAAAATAAAGGCTGTTCAGAAGTTGTATGTAAACATGGATTTAATCTAATCAAAAATGAATTAAAAATGCTTCAGTTGTTTGTGTTTTGTTTTTTTCTTTTTTTTTACTGGTAAGATGAACTACTACCTCTTTATCAGTTAAGAAACAATGTTCATTACAACTTAAGTTCTTATGAATGAGCAACTGTCTTGTGTTTGCTGTACTAAATTTGGTTTACTAACACCTAAGTAGAGTTTCTGACTAACATCGTTATTTGGAAAACAGTAATTTAGTATAATTTTGATGTTCTTTCTTATTTAAAGAGAAAACCTCTGCAATGAGTAAACGTAAGTCAAAGGAGAACAGTGGAGCAAATGGAGAATGCATTTCACAGGTTAGTAACAGCCTTATTAGCTGACTTCGTTTTTACGACACTTTTCCATCCTCTTGACATCCATGTCATTCTATAGATTTTTACTAGACCAGTTAAAAAAGCATGTACAGACACTTGATGTAATGTCTAGGGCTGTAAATGGTTTTTGTATTTATGTTCTTTCAGCTTCTCACCTAATGTTTGCTTGCTTCAAGTGTTACAGTAGTGATCTACTTTTTGGAGTCTTAATAAAAATGGTGAAGGATGCTCTTCCACTTTTGCAGCTGTTTGTGGCAACAAATTTGCATAAAACTGTTTTTATCTTACCAGGTTTTTTATCTTCCAGTTTGTAGGGTGAATCAGAATCTAGGTAACTTTTTTTAACAGCCTAGGTTAGGCAGGACAGCAGCTGCCAAATCAGTTTTCAGTTTGTTTTTTCTTAAGCTTTATTCTGCTGTTTTCTCAAAGTGGCTACTTTAAAAACTGTGATGCATCTTGTAGTGAATTACCTCTGGTTCAGTGATTTCTTATATTTTAATATCTTTCCTTCATTTACCTATAAAATCCCTTTCTAGGAGGGAAATCTTTTCACTTGTGAATGGACAATGCTGACTGTTCAGATAGATTAGTCATTAAAACAGAATAAATCTGGACATTAAATCAGTCAGACTTTAGTGGAAGAAAAACTAACTGAAAAATCAGGTAGACAAGTACAGCTCATATTAAAAAAGAGTTCCTTTCATAAAGTGGAATTATTAGCAAAATAGATTTCTATTGTTCTTCTATCCATTATTTAGACTTGCTGAGGAGTACTTTACAAAGATACATCCACATGTATTTATTTTTAAACCAAAAACACTGAGAGCTGATGGTGTTAATTCCATCATAAATTATAAATTAGCTAAGTGTTAGAAGAAGACATATTGTCAAGATACTAAAAGCCTATTTGTAATGTACTCCAGGACAGTGAGTGGTCAGCTAAAACAGGCACGAACGAGTAACTACTACCTAAGGTGAGAGAAATGCAAAACATTGCCTCAGTATATGTTTACCTGGGATAAACACTGCACTTTTGCATGATTTTTTAGGATTCAGCGGGAATCAAAAAGGGCTCAGTTAAGAGGTGCAACTGAAGAATGTGGAGAAAAAACATATGGGGGGCAGATGAGCCAGCTCAGAGCGAGAGAATGGAAAAGCAATGACACAGATGTGCACGATAGTGGCATAGTTAGTTTTTAGGTCAAATGGACAGTCACATAGACTGAAAGGCAAGGTGCTCAAGTGTGATTTTAAAGGAAAATCTCTTCATTCACAGTTTGCAATTTAATCTCTGAAATTCTTTGACAATGAGCACTTAAATTGGACACCAAGCGTTATGAAAAGATGGAGTATGCCAGTATTTTAGGATAACTTAAATGAGGGATGGGGAGAAGTAGTAGTATAGAGTCCTGTAAATTCTTAAAATGGGATTGTCCAATTTGCGTGCTGCTAGTCAAGTGGTAGGAAGAAATCTGCTATGATGCTGAAGGCTGGCTGTTTGGGAATTGAAGATACAATTTGAAGTAACAGTTCTTAACGTGGAAAACAGAAGTCAGGGCAGATCTATATGTAAACATATCCCAAGCAATACCTCCAAATTAATAGTTAAAACTGTATTCACTGTGGAATTTGAAGGGCTTCAGGACTTTATCTAATAATCAAGCTGGATAGAATTCATTCCGTCCTTTGTAAGCAATATATTAGCTACAGTTTCATACTACTTCCTACTCCCCTTCCAAACTGTTAGGAACAAGGTACCTGAACTGAATCTTCAAAAACACTATAACTTTGATACTCTTTAATGTTTGTAGGCTCTAGGCTGCAACGTTGTTGCGAGTGGTGCAAAAAGTGTATTCCTGAGGATTTGGGGGAATAACTAACTGGATTATTTTTTAGTTAAGTCAGCTGGTAAATGTTTTCATGCCTGTATTACACAATAAGTTAGAACTATGAATTAGATGAACCACTGACGTAATTTTGGTGACAAGTATAATGTCCTTTTGGGGGTGAAGGAAAGAAGCGGTAGCAGAAGAGACCAAAGACACATGTTGCTATCAGTGTATTGAATTTTCCCTTTTCTGCTCAAGAGTCTGTTAAATATTATGCCTGCTGCAACTTGAGTCTTACTTTCAAGACCCCTATATCATCAATGACAATTAAAATTTACATGTTACAGAGTATTTGCAACACCACAGAAACATGCATATTTTACTATTATTTTATTGCAGCAATTACATTATTGGTACATTCTCGTGTTTGAAGCACCAAGCATTCTTTCTGTCTTGTGTTATATCCATAGGTGCAAAAAATTTTACGTGAAAGATTCTGTCACGATTATGCTACTGGAAAACTGTTTGGGATTGAACATCAGTACAGGTGAGTGAGCAGACTCAAATGCTAAGTAATTTCTACTTAGAATCATAGAATCATTAAGGCTGGAACAGACCTCTAAGATCATCGAGTCCAACCGTCACACCAACCCCCCCATGCCCACTAAACCATGTCCCCAAGCGCCTCATCTCCACGTCTTTTAAATCCCTCCAGGGATGGGGACTCCACCACTGCCCTGGGCAGCCTGTCCCAAGGCCTGACCACTCTTTCAGGAAAGAATTTTTTCCTAATGTCCAACCTAAACCTCCCTTGGCGCAACTTGAGGCTGTTTCCTCTTGTCCTATCGCTGGTTACTTGGCAGAAGAGACCAACCCCCCCCCTCGCTCCAACCTCCCTTCAGGTAGTTGTAGAGCGTGATGAGGTCTCCCCTGAACCCCTTTCTGCTTTAACCACGATAGAAAAATAATAAGGTGAAGTCAGAATTTTCTACTACCTCTGTTTTTCTAAATTAGATAGGCTTAAATGACTCACAGCGCAATGCTTCTAAAAATTGTTTGCCTCAGATTTTTTTTATACAACTGTTGCTTGCTGTTTTGTCAGGCTCCGAGTTTTGGATTTCTTGTCCTTGTTTCAAATCTGTAATTCCCAAAACACTTTTCTGAGCCTGAAAGATACTTTTAGTGTATATTCTAAGACTATGTTTAATGACCTGGCCAAGCAAAAAGTTAAATTCTGTTGTTGTGAATCTTTATTTTTACTTCAGATTTTCTCCTGTTTATTGGTAAGCTGTGTTAAAAGTAAATCTTAAATCTTGCATGCCAACATCATGTATCTTGAAGTAGAGAGCTGTATTTAAAACAAACCTACTTCTTGGGGTCATCCAGATGCGGAGTTTAAAGTTAGGAAGAAGGGACCTGTTGTGGCAATAATACTATCCTAATACTAATCCTTTTACGGATGCAGGTCAAATTCTGAAAACATGTATCTAAAGAACTTGTTTTAAACAATCGATTTTTCCAAGAGTAACTTTATGCAAGTTGAATCACCTGATGTGAGCATTAGTTTCCTTTCCTTTACAGGAAGGAAAATAACATCTTTGTTATTAAAAAAGTGTAGTGTAATATACATACAGTGCTCACATAGGCATGTTTGTTGTTGTTGAGAGAAAAGGTAGTTCTATGATCTTAGTATTCTAGAAAACAAACCTCCCCTCTTTATACTGGAATTCTGAAAAACAGTTTACAGACTGTCTTCTACCTAATATGCCACTGTTGATGAATTGTACTGGAGAGAAAACACAATGAACTTCCCGACTCTTAGTTTTCCTTTCCCAAGGTGTATCAGGGCTCTTGGCTATAGTTAGCTCTCAAATAGCGAACAAAACCACATGCATTTGCTACAGCTGTTCCATGATGACTCTGTCACTCCTTTAGAAGCAATTGCATGATGTCTATATTCTAAGTAAAAAAAAAAAAAAGGCATATTAAATGTATGCATTTGTAAACATTTGGGAGTTGGAAGTGTCAGTCATTTCTATAAGTTCTTTAAATGTGGTCCTAGGTGATAAGTGTATCTGAAGATAATTTAGACTTGTTCTTTTTTTTGTTCTTTTGGGTGGGAATAGAATAGGAACTTGAAGTTCGGTGTTGCTGTTACCGTTCTCAAGCTTTGAATACCTAAATTTAGCATATAATCTGTTTTATGAAGATTGTCAAAATTGAATATATTCCACTAGATTATTAATTTTTACTGGTGTCAAGGTTTTCCTTCAATATGTTTGCCAGTCTTCCTTTTTCATGAACTATAGTGGTATCACAGAAAGCAGTCGTCTTTTTTTTTTTTGTTTGTTTGTTTTTCCCCAATTAAAAATAATGATTTAAGTCTGTCCTTTCATGGTGGGGAATTGTAGAACTTTATGAATTAGTGATACTCCCGACTTCTGCATGTTTTAATATTTTAAAATATTTTAAGAGATCTAATCACTCAGCCTTCTGTATTTTATTGTATTACATTTTGCATGCCCTGAGTGTTGGCTCTGTGAGTAAGTTGAAATGTATGAAGTTTCCTCTTATGTTGTAAAGATTCTTGGAATTTTCCATAGTTTCAGTGAATGTTGTCTGGTTTGAAGTTTTTAACCTGTTGCTGTTGTCAACACAGACATTTGCTGGAACTGCTGAAAAGAACTACAGTTCATGGAGAGAGTAATTCTGCCCTCATTATTGGACCCCGAGGATCAGGAAAGACTGCGGTATAAACACATATTAAAAGTTTATACAAAGTCAAATTAAGCATGACGTAGATAACCCCACTGAAGTCCTGGGAGCTTTTGGCGCTACATTTTAATCTCTGTTTTTAAAGAGAGAATTGCTAACTGTTTACGTAGAATTTCGAAACATTCTTGGACTTCATGTGAGCTAATTCTGTTGAATAGCAATATGGAGAAATTAGTTTCCTAACAATCTTCTGAAATTTTTCAAATGCTGAGTTCCTAGTGATTTTGTAAAATAGAATAGCTTCATGTGCAGCTGACAAAAACATGTACCCGTCCATCCTCACAATGACTTGCAGAAGTATGCATGGTTTTGGAATTCTTTGCCTGTCTTCACCAGGTTTCATGACATGCTACAGGTACCCAAAACATATAAAATGGAAATAATTTTATCAGAACAAGTTTCATTTGTTGTTCAGTGATCTGACTGCATCATAGATTCTGCCTTCTTTCAGCATTTTTCCTAGTACAGTTCTGTAATGGTTCTTGCCACAGAGGAGTTAATCTTTGCAACTAAAGCCACATTTTGGTTACTTTTTAAAAGTTAACCTGCTATTGCTATTGCTCCACTGTAAAAATGACTGAAAAGGCATCAAAAAACTGTAAAAGGAGTACACTGAGGGGTGGATTTCTACATAGCTGTTTGTATGTAGAGAATGGTAAGGTACCTTAATCTTGTTTTAAACGTGTCAGAGAATATTGTTACCTAAATCGCTAGGAGGTAGAATATTGTATGGTAGTTTTAGTTTACAAGTGTAGGTTTTGTATTTTAAAGGAACTCTTTCATTGAGGCATGTGAAGGGATGACATCTAACTTAAGTGTTATATACTTTAATATTACGCAAACACTTAAGTTTTTTATGTTTACATGAGTATATAATGTGATAAATAGGTTGGCTGTTACTGCAAAAAGTATTCAAGATTGAAAAATTACAAAAATTACTTTGGAAGTCTTCCTGAGTGCTAAAGCAAGCTTTTAAAAACAGTTGAATAGAAATAAATTAATAGACTGTAAACATATCCATGATACAGCTGACACCAATCATTCTGCCAATTTGTTGATAGCTTTCTTGTTTTGCATTTCAAAAACGGTCAGTATTGCTGCCTTCTTCTGTTACCCATGATGCTTCAGAAGAAGGATAATGGCCAAAATACTATGGAGTGGTGGTGGGGAAAGAGTTGATAAACCAGTGGCAAATAAGGATTCCTCCACCTCTGTACATCCTGCTAGTCTTGAACTGGAGTTTATTTTTCCTTTATTAGATTTACAGATT
Organism: Pelecanoides urinatrix; assembly: GCA_013400755.1. Lineage (NCBI taxonomy): Eukaryota > Metazoa > Chordata > Aves > Procellariiformes > Procellariidae > Pelecanoides > Pelecanoides urinatrix. The sequence goes on from VZTQ01014101.1 coordinate 7,456, forward strand.
TGTAACTAAGCAACAAGCACTCTCATAGTGCAGAAAATGGTTTTTAGATTTTCTTGTATTTGCAATATAGACTTTCAAGGTACAGCTGAGATTGTTGGATAAGGGGCTAGCCAGAATGGATGGCGTCTGCTTACTGGGCATAAACTTGAGGGACTGTCATGGTTTAACCCCAGTCAGCAACTAATCCCCCCACAGCCGCTCGCTCACCCTCTCCCCTCTGGTGGGATGGCAGAGAGAATCAGAAGAGCAAAAGGAAGAAAATTCGTGGGTTGAGATAAGAACAGTTTAATACTTGAAATAAAATAAAAATAATAATAATAATAAACTGTAATGAAAAATAAAACATCAGGAGAGAAACAAAACCCAGGGAAAAAAAAAAACAAACAAGTGATGCAACCACTCACCACCCACTGACCGATGCCCAGCCTGTCCCCGAGCAGCGATCGCCGCCCCCCAGTTTATATACTGAGCATGACGTCACACGGTATGGAATGTCCCTTTGGCCAGTTTGGGTCAGCTGTCCTGGCTCTGCCCCTGCCCAGCTCCTTGTGCACCTGGCAGAGCAGGGGAAGCTGAGAAGTCCTTGACTAGTGTAAACTCTGCTCAGCAACAACTAAAACGTTAGTGTGTGATCACATTATTCTCATACGAAGTCCAAAACACAGCACTGTACCAGCTACTAGGAAGAAAATTAACTCTATCCGAGCCGAAACCAGGACACAAACCAAGGGAATAAGCTTTTTTGTTGCAAGTATCCATATAGTAAATATTGGCACCTGTAGTAGGAGTCTAACTGTATCTGCTTCTAAATACAATATCAATAGAAAAGTATAGATGAGCTCTATGCTGCAAGCAAATTAGAGTAAATGTGAAAGTTTTTAAAAAAACCACAACAGAACGATCCCTCAAACACCACATGTCCCCCCCAATTACCAAAACTCGAACTATTTTTATTATTTAATTAAAGTTTAAATTTTCTTCCAAACCTTTTAGATAAGGATAGTGAAAATGAAAATTTGTGATCCTTCCCACCAAAATATAAGTAGGCAAATCACATATGGGAAATGAATGATTTTCTTATTCTATATCAAGTGAAAGATGTTAGTTCTCAAAACGGACTGCTGGAGACAAGAAAATTGTATGTGTGTATATATGTATGTATACATACACATAGATGGGAGCTGCAAATTCTCAGCTGAGGAAGCAAAAGCAAAGAAGTAGCAAGTGAATGAAAATTTAACATTTCATCTACTTATACCTATTTTAATACAAGTTCCTTATGACTTTTACCAAGAACAAGTTCTTGATGGACTGTAAATTTGGGACTCCTAAGTTTTATAAGCAGTAGTTGATGTAGTTATGTGCAATTTAATTTTGTCTCGTGCTTCCTAACTTCAAGAGGAAAAGAATAAGCATAGCATCTTTAAAGATTTAGAGCAAAGATTTTTGTTCTTCAGCATCTAATGAAGCAATGAAGCCGAATACTGTACTAACTCAAGAGACAAATTCTGTCACATCTCAAACTCATAAAGCTTTTTTTGATTAAGGCAAAAGCCCTAGATATTACCTCCAAAAATGAGTGACTAAAATACTGGAGTTATTTTTATATTTCTTTCCCTCCTAATTCAGCAGAATGAACAAATGTAATTGCTGCGGTCATGATAGTGAATGCGAAGTTGTCATTTTAGTATTTTAGTCTTGAAAATACCCAAAAACATTGTTACCTAATGAAACTGTACATACCGTTTCCTGCCTGATAATACTCATCTTCTTATAAAGATATTATGTATTTTTTTCTTAGTTATTAAATCACGTCTTAAAAGAGCTCAGGGAAACGAAACAAGTTAGAGAGAACCTCTTGGAAGTTCATCTGAATGGCAAGTAATATAGCATTATTCACATATTATGTTACGTAAAGTTGCTATATATTGTATGTACTGAACAAAAATTTTGGTTTCAGCAATTGTAATCTAGCCTCAATTATGGACACATTTGTCTGTGAGCTCCAAAATGCCTTCCTTTGTATCTCTCTATATAAAGAGAACTACTCTGCTTTTAATGACTTTTCAAAATGTTAAAAAATCAGTTCAATTGTGACCAAATTGTTTGAAGTAACTTCTTATTACATACGGAAAATTACTGTCTAGCCTTAATTTATAACAAGGCATAGCTTTGTAAGGCTGGAAATGGAGAGAAGCTTCTGGACATGTAGTGCCTGTAGACATGGCCTCTTGGAGTGAAGGAGAATTTCCAGTTCTTCATGAAAAATCATTTTCTTTCAGGGCTTCTGCAGACTAATGATAAAGTGGCCCTGAAGGAGATCACCAGACAGTTGCGCCTGGAAAATGTGGTTGAGGATAAAGTTTTTGTAAGTATCAACTTTGTTATACTCTTCGCTTACCTCCCTCAAAAATCCTTGCCTGGAAAACTAGCTTTATGGGATGCAGCTTGTTGAGACTGAATGGGCTTTGAGAGTTTATTAGCAAAATTGCGATAGGCTGGCTCAGTCTTCTCAAAGCTTTCTCTTTTAAAATATTCAATAATTGATGGCAGCAGTGAACTGTGGCAGCATTTACCTGTGAAGACCCTCGTTTACAAACACCTGAAGCATGCCAGCAAATACTTGTGTTCTACACAAGTGCTGAACGTTACATTTTGCTAGTGAGTAATATTAATGCATCCTGATACTTTTTCAAAAAACATCAACTTTGACTTAGAGAAGGAGGAAGAATGGAAAGGCTCTCTTAACATTTACTTCACGCCCCTAAATGAAACAAACATTAAGCATTCTGAAGAGACGTTGTTGAGAGGGTTTAGAGTATTTTGGAAGCATCGGCTTTAACATTTCAAGACAAAGAGTAAGCAAGTTAACCAGCCAAAAAGCAGCATGTTTAGTATATTTGCAACCTTTTCTGATTCATAGGGAAATCTATCCAGGCTTCTTAGAGCCTTTCATTTTGCATAGAATTCCTAGTAAATTATTTGCTTCTATTGACCTTTTCTCAACGATAAGAAACTCATTTACATTAGTATTAAAGTCAGTAATAAAGAAAATAACTGAAGTGCTTCAGATGAAATGTCACTCATCTGAGTGTGAAATAACTTGGGCTAGTGATCTGAGCTACCCTGGTTGTTGCCTGTTATTCGGTGAGTTCTTGAGAGGCCATCTCCTGGTACGACAGAAGGTCCTTCTGAGCATCATCTCCTCTGCTCCCAGGTAGGGCCTTTGAGATTGGCAGAGTTTACATAGTTGTGACTCCTGTGTAATACCGATCCAAGTGGCTAAAGCGGAATTATGAGAGGGGAGAAAGGTGAAATCTCAATAGATGAGGTTTATTTTTATCCGTTGTGTTTGGAAAGCTTCTAAAGAGGTAAGATGTTACTACTTTAGTTAAGAGAAACCAGAGAACTAGGTTAGAGGCAATGTGGAATACAAGATAAAGTGTAGATTGTAGTTATTAGGCTTTATTATCTTCTGGAAATTCTTGCTTCTTAGGCTGTGCTTTGGTTTCTTTCTTATCCCAAACGATTTTAGATACAGAGAATGGAAAACCCTTTCTGGTGGTGAGCTAAAGTTTTCCCAAATACAGCTGCAGTAATAAAAGGAAATAGCGAGTATTTAATTTCAGCATAGCAATTTGAATGAGTTGTCTTTTCAATAGAGAACTAGAACAACCTTTCAAGGTCTACAGTTCCACTACCAAAAATTCTGGAGGCAAAACTGGACTTAAATATGCTTAATTCCCCTATAGTTTTCCCCATTAAGTTATTGTGGAGTACTACTTTAAACTCTTAGCCTCCTACTCCCTACAGTTGCACACGGGCATGGAAACATACTGATTTACAGGAGCGTCCTTCTGTCCATAGAAACTTTTCCTTTTTTAGCTTCTGCAATGGGCTTTCAGAGGGTAAATTGGCTTTTCTGCCTTCTTTGATAGGGTTTGTGGTCTTCTAGTTATTTCCCATCTCACAACTGGTGTGCTTCAGAGTGTGTAAATGTGTGTGTAGCCGAAGCAGGATGGTCATAGCAATTCATTGTTTTCTGTTGTGAATGTTTGATGGTTTCATCTATCTAATAAGGTTGCAAACTAAAAAACTGCATACTGATCATTCTCAGTGGAACACGTTAGGTGGCAGTTTTTGCATGTGTGTGGATGGAAAATGAGTATGCAATAGCTATTTAAGGAGAGATAAAGCTACTTGTAAATTTAGCTTATTGTAGACATTCTTCTGATTGCTAATTTTTGCCTGTATGAGGCAATGGATTTGGGGTTTTCAGACTGGAAAAGAAGTGGATCAATGTAGAGTTAACTATCAGGTTTTGTGTCCCAAAGAGGTGATGATTGTACAACATGAAGTAACATTGCAAATTTTCAAATACGCACTGGTTTTAAAAGCAGGGTTTTAGAAGGAAATGGCCTTCATTACATGTCTGAACTTGATGTAGTTAACACAATTCTGAGAATGACATTGAAAATCTGCTGTGAAACTGTTTTGAACGACATTGAAAATCTACTGTGAAACTGTTTTCTTCTCTGTGCAGGGTAGTTTTGCTGAAAATCTTGCGTTCCTTCTTGAAGCTCTAAGGAAAGGTAAACACTAGTAACCCCTGTTCTGAAACACTGCGTGTGTGTGTTTGTCACTTGACTGAAAAGTTAGCAGATACGTGTTTCTTCAGCTACTTGCACAAGCGGTATGAAGAAATCTAGCCCAAGAATATGTCCTGGTTACAAAATAACATAAAAAGTGCGTAATACTAAACAAACATATACCTAACATAACTGATGTCGTGAAGGCTTGCATGTGATGGTCAGCTATGCAGGACAGATTCTTTTATCCAGATTTAAGCTATTAAAAATAGTGTGTTTTTAAAAATTTGCCATAGAAGTCTGTCTTCCCTTGCAACCAGAAATGATGCTTGGCAGAATACTACAAAACCTTACCAAGTTTTCAGTGTATTTTTCTTTTTACTGTTGTAGCGGTACATATGTGAAAGGAGGGCTTAGCAAAAAGCTAAAAGAAAATATGTAAATTGTTAAAACCAGAAAACGTGAAAGCTGTAGAGATGGAAGTCTGATGATGATGTTACCGTATACTGACTTTTAAAATTGCTGTCTCAGGAGATCGAACTAGCAGTTGTCCAGTCTTGTTTATATTGGATGAATTTGACTTGTTTGTTCATCACAAGAATCAGACGCTGCTCTATAACCTCTTTGATATATCCCAGTCAGCACAGACTCCAGTAACAGTTATTGGACTTACATGTAGACAGGTAAGAAATTGCGCTTTCTCGTTCAAAGTTTTTAGCTGTTTTAAAGAGACTTTTGTCTTAGTTGGAATGTTTTCTCTTCTCCTCTCCTGGAACCTTACTTAATTTACCAAGAGACTTTTCTCAGTTATCCATTTTTCTGACTTTTGAATTGGGAAGGGGGTTGGGGGGGGATAAAAAAGAAAATTTTTGCTGAGAGCAAACTTAGATGACCAAAAAACTGCAAAGCCTTCAATTTTAGGTTTACATTTCTAAGGAGACACAAGACTGTTGTCCTATATTACCACAGAAGAGCCATATTTATCCATGTGGCTGTTTAATATTATACTGTCGTTCGCTCTTTGGAGAGGCTCCTGGGCATTTCAGTTTCTTGGTCAGCAGTTTGGTAAGAAGAGACTCATGTTAACGTACAGTGTTTAAATCATTGTTGTGAGGACAAGGAATCTTCTTTTTAAGCACACACTTCAGTAGGGCACTTTTGCTATAATATTAGCATGTTCAAGATGGATTTAGGACCCATGTTAAACTTGCAGTGATTTGTACAATGACATTGCAGGGAACTGTGGACAGATTATGTGTGTCCTGTGAAATGATTACTTTCTAACACTATGGAAGCCGATACTTTATAAAAATTATACTGTTTTTCTCAATAAACTGGATTGGTGGTGAAGATAGCCGGGTTATGACAAGGAGAAGAATAATTAAAATCTTTAATCGAAGCCTGAATCTGGGGCTGATTGGGTTTAGGTGATAATTAGCTGGGAAAATTTCTGGAAGTTAATAGAATAGTTAGTAGTCGATTTAGTAAGTTACAGTCTTGTCTTTTGCTTCATTACTGTCCTGAGTCTGGTATCCTCATCACCCATTATTTAGAACCCTGTATTGCTCTGCTTTTGATTGTAATTAAGGTAGAGTCTTCAGAGGCTGTGGTGATAGCTGTTGCTTCTTCGTTTTCTTTAAGTCACTGGTCCCTGTTGCGTGTGGCTTATAAATTGAAAAGGGTCTTTATACTTTGCACTGTTGGCTCTCTATTTACTCTTATCGCTCTGTTTTTGGTGAGGAATTTCAGTATTCTTAAAGCTTTTTTTTAGTGCAAGTAGAAACCCCAAAACCAACACACAACAAACACACAAAAAGGCCCACCCAAAATTCCTAGAAACTAGGACTGTAATCATTCTGTCCCGGTATAAGGTAGGGGAATTGTACTGGGTTTCTCTAAATGGATGAATCCCACAGCTTGTTTCTGATGCCAGTCTATTGCTATGTGTTCGGAGAAAAGTAAGCTTTTCCCTATTATCTTCAGCCAACAACTTGATGGCAGACTTGCTTAGTTCTGTGTGACAATCTTAGAAGATAAATATTGGCTCTTAAGTTTTTTTTTTTCTCAGCTGAATTCTTTCAGTCTGACAAAAGGCATGTGAAATGACAGCTGCCAACCTACGTATCTACTAAATAGATAACTTGTCTAGAGCCGTGATAGGCTGAAACATCTTGAATGCCAACTTAAGTAACTGAAATATTTACATAATCTATGGAGAAATTTTGCTGGGTATCCTAGCAACTAATTATCCTGTATGATGTAGTGCATCACATGATTTGGGTAAATGGCTAGTTGTTAGGCATTTCAAGGCACATCAATTATAATAATTAGCAAAGGTCTTGTTAGAACATTTTAAGCCTAAGAATTTAATAATTCTTTCTTTTTTTTTTTCAACACGATTTACTTTGGTGTTTTCTCTTGTAGCTTTTACTATAGCAAAGAATGCACTAAATGTGTCTGCTTTTTGTAATTATTATTTTTACTTTTTCTAACAAGGATATCCTGGAGCTCTTGGAGAAGAGAGTAAAATCAAGGTTCTCTCACCGACAGATATATTTGATGAATTCCTTTGATTTTAAACAATACATTAGGATATTCAAGGAACAGCTTTCTCTTCCTACTGAATTTCCTGATGAGTCTTTTGCACAAAAATGGAATAATAATGTTCAGGTATTTAAAGCTCTTCATACTTGGTTTTAGTAAAACTTCTAAAATAAGACCAGTTTATAAGCGTAAAGGCTTTACCTAAGATAAGTATTTCCTTTCACTGTTTGGGTTTGATATGGAATAAATCAAATCGTGATAGAGAATCTTTGCTTACTGAAGTCTGGAGATAAAATTATAAGTGTCACAAAAAAGACCAGAAAGTTAAGGTGAGACATGAAGAATTGTATTGTCAAGCGTAAGCTGAGCTCTTTCTGAAAGTTAGCTAACTTATTTTTTCAGATGAGTATGAAATGATTTGCTGAGATGATTAAAATATCACTTAAATATTTTTTTTTAGCACCTCTCAGAGGACAAAACTGTGCAAGACACGCTGCAGAGCCTTTTTCACTACACTAAAGATCTGCGCTCACTTCATTTGCTGTTGGTATGTATTTGGATATGTATATAATAATCTGTAAACACTTGTTTTTTGAGCCAGTTAGCTGAGCTTTTCTTGAAACATCTTTTTATTAAAGCGGGCTTTTGACAGTACTGGTTTCTCGCGTGCTTTATCAGTCCATGCTTTATGAATGAATTTGAGTAGTTCCAATTTCTGTAGCAGTTACATTTTGATGGTGTACTGTTTAATTAAAATGGTGGTGGGTTTTTGGTATTTAAAATAACTTTTGCCAGGTCTTTCCAGTGATAAAGCAAAACTGTAGGTGAAATACTTTCAAAATATTCTTTCCTTTCTGAGATTCTTTTGGTTGCTGGTGAATCCTGAAAACTGCTTTACCAAAACCTGCTTTTTCTACCTTTAAGTCTGTTGTTGCAGGCAAATATTCCTCCATTCCTCCTCTTTCACTAAATCTGTCACTATGCTAAACCTGCTTCTCTTCATCAGTGTCGGTCGTCTTCAAAGATCAGTAAATTTTGGTGCCATTTTTTTACCAGGGTCTCTGACCGTATTCTTGCATCATCTTACGCTCTCCACTTTGCCCTCCTCCTGACAGTGTTGGGGTTTGTCTGTGTTCCTGGCCAATCCTCACCTGTTTCCTGAGCTACTCTTGAATAACTCTCTGTGTAGGTGTATGTCCTTTTGACATAAAAGCACACGGTGCTGCGTTTGGAATAACTGTCACTTAGAGCTATATTTGTTGTTGTCAGCCCTCTTTCCACTCCTCCTTCTTCCTAAACCATTGCTCTTGCTACGATGCTCCTCAGCACAGATGACTTGGTTTATGGACTACTTGCTCCTGGATACCTCTTCAGTAAGAGGGTTCCCATATACCTACAGTCTTGTTATTCACGCGGAGGAAATGCTTTTGTTTTCTTTTATCACTTCCAGTTTCTTCTTATGCAGAGTATCAGGTAAAATCACTTTATGAACTGTCTGATCAGAACTGGTTTCATATATGGAGCAATTCAGGTAGCCCAGTTGCTGTCCTGAATTCATCTGTTACTGTGATGCTAGTCCAGGAAATGGGATCTTAATCTTTTAAATCTTGAGGTGCTGGAAGCTTGAGGATGCTAATCCCTAGAAATACTGAGACAGAAGTTAATTCTGATCTTCCGAATGACCGCATTCTCTGGCATCGAGGGCCTGAGGAAGCTTTCAAAATTTTACTTCAAAAAAAAAGCTTCAACCTTTCCCGGTTCTCTTCGGGGAGAGAAGGAAGGCCTCCTCACTCTGTGGAGAAAAATTAGGCTGCTGCCTCCCTGTTCGCTCTGAGAGGAGAGTTCTGTATTCAGGCAGCAGGAGGTAATGCTGACAGTGGACTTCTATCACGACAAATGAGCTGAAGCTTAACGCCTCTCTTGGAGGGTATTTTTTTTTTTTTTTTAAATCTGCCTCCCTCACTCCTGTTTTTTAACACAGTTAATACAAATGCAATAACATTCATTACAGAAGATAAGTAACACTGATTTAACCACCTTAAAATATCTATGTGTTTCTGTCAGTGTGAAAAGCTCACTAGATGTACCTGCTTGTCTTGCGTTGTGCAAGTATTCAGGTTTTAACCTCCAGCTCTGTGGTGGGCTTTTCTTGGGCTCTTCAGCACTTACAGCTTTTCCCGGCACTGAGTTCGTAGCCACTCGGAAAACTAGATCATAGGCTTCCTGCTGTAGTTCTGAAACTTCGGGCATGATCAGAGTCCTCTTTTTTGGTAGTCCTCTGCTGACTTGAGCTCGTTACCAGATTGCAGATTATTTCTAGTTTAGCGGCACCCAATTCTGTCTCTGTGGCTTGAACGAATGCCAGAAAAATTGCTGCTGGCTACCGGAGTGGCCTCCCTTTGAGCTCCAAGGTGTGTCAGAGCTGAGGCTGAAGTTGCTAATTGTTTTCTTCAGCATGTTCTGAATTGTTCCTGTAGAAAGGAGCTTTTTCACTCTGAAGTCATCTTGCTCATACAAGTATGTAATACAGATTCTAGCACTTCTGCAATTCTTTTGTATTAGCTGAAGCATGGATTAATTGCCCTGCAGGATGAATTTCTCTTTAATTTTGAAAATCTGTAGGAGTCTGCCATTTGAGCTGGTGAGAGAAGCTCTGTGATGGGCAGTGTGGTGGCGGTGAGAATTGGAGCTACTTTTGCTAATTACCTGCTTTTCTGTCGCAAGGACTTGCTTTCAATGACCAGCTATTTTTAAATTACATTTAGTGCTCCCCATCCCTTTGCTTTGTGAGATGAACACATGGGTTTTCACTGGAAACTTCGTGTCCGTTTCATGTTGCAGTACCCTAAATGGTATCGTGCAAAACCTTGAAAAGCTTGGAAAAATTGAACAAGTTAAGTTTTTTAGGGAAGGAAAATAAGTAATTTTTTACATAAGCAGAACTAGATAGCTCATACCTGAGCTGGTAAAATCTAGTTTTGCTTTCGGTAAATGCTGTTTCCCCATGGTTTCTCTCGTGGGGGTGACTTCATGCAATCAGCTGCTTGTCTGCCCCTGAACCTGGTAAACCAGAAGACGCCCAGTGCTCCAGGCCCTCCTTGGTGTAGTTCCCTGTTACTCACCAATTTCACTAGCCCTGAAGCGGAGGGGGCAGTGACTTACAAGAGATACTGATGTTTCCTCTACTTCTTTCCCTTTGGCATGTCTGTTAGTGACCTGGGGCTGTCGTTTCTTCACCTTCCCCTTTTCCCTTTCCGAATTCCCTTTAGCCTTTATAGTATAAAACCTCATTCCATACCTTTGGAAGTCTGAATGATCATGCAGCTTTTTGAGGCTGTTACATTGACATCTATAAGGAGAGGAGGAGGACTGGAAAAGCCTGCTGGTGGATAGCATTGGATGTTCTTGGTGAAAGACCTCAATTAAACGGATGAAATGAACAGTTTTTCATCACACAGACCTGCAAAAGTAGGAGGTGGTCACTAAAAGCCATTTTTTCTGTTTATGAATATTAAACTACAAGACAGATACTTAAAGCCCTAAAGAGCAATTGAAGGTCACTGCAGTGTGCCCATTGCTGTATAAAGGCTTCTGGATAAGAAGAGGAAAAGGACCTGGGGGTGNAATCAGTGGCTTCGAAAGAGCAGTGTTGGAAGAGGTCAGTTAACTATGTATTTATTAACTTACAGTTGTTCAAAACTCCCTTTCTGTGACAGGTAGTTGAAGATGGTTAAAGGTTCAAATTGTGACTACATGAGACTATTTTAGCTCATGTTTTGAAGGGGCAACTCGTGTTCTGTAAACTGAGAGGTGCCTTCAGGCACTTTCTTGGCACTTTCAGTGACATGAGCGCACTGTAGCTGTGTGCAAAGGTGTGTTTAAAGTAGCTGTAAGTCATTCTTACAGCAATCACTGAAGTATGCTAATCCATTGAAATTAATATAAACAAGTTAATGAGCGTTTATCTCCTCTAGTGAGGAGGCTTTAAAGTTTTAAGCCTGGAAAACCTTCCTGGCAAAATGCAGTGGTAGCTACCAGCTATTTACAAGGTTTTCAGTATGAGCCTACTGTGTGTAGGGTTTATTCACTAATGTTTCCCATAGGTGACTCCAGGGGAAATGTGTTCTTCTGCATTCCATCTCCAAGTAGAAAGTATGTCTGGTAATTAGTAATGAAATGAAAAATATCTTCTGCTTTATTTTTAGATGCTCGCTGTAAGTAACGTTACTGTGCATCACCCACTTATCACTGCGTCAGATCTTCATGAGGCAAGCAAGCAGTATAGAATGGACTCAAAAGCAAATATTGTGCATGGTAAAGCTCAGCTGTTTCCCCCCAGATGTTTCTTAGGAGTATGGAACGTGTCAAGTCCCTCCCTGAAATTCTCCTGCCTGTTGGTATGAGCTGCGCAGGGAATACCTCTGCCCCTGGAGTCTGCTCTCTGCTAATTTGCGTTCGTACACGTGCGTGGATATAACAATGCCGAACAAACCAGAAATTGAGTTACAGAACAGTTGATATAAATCCTACTACGCGGGGAGCTCGGGCAGCGCAGGCTGCGCTGCAGGCTTAGAGTCCCAGCCCCCTTGTTCGGTTCGGCAGTGCTGGCCCGGGGAAGCACCGGTAGCTGGGCAAAGGCACCAGCCGGGGCAGCGTTTCTGTCCCATTTAAATGGCGGAGGGAGGGAAGATGCTGACCTCTTCCTGCCAGCGCTGGGAGCTGGAGGACACTGAAGACACCTTGGCTGGGAGCTGTTGCAACAAACCCTCTGAGAATTGCAACAGTCCGTGCGTGGATATGTACAAAATGCGAGCGTGTGCTTGAATTCCGTACTCTCAGAACTACAGCAGCGTGCGCTTACCTGCATTGAACTGAGCTTGTGTTAACGCTGCAGTGACTCCTCTGGTGTGTTGCGGTGTGCTGCTGCTGCCCGTGCGTGGTCCAGGGCGGGTGGGGTGTGCTGAGCACTATTGCTTAAGTTTCCTCTGAAAAGCATTTTGGCACCTGTGCAAACAGTGAGCAGAAACAAACTTCTCCTGGTGATGATACTAAGCCCAAATATAGTTACAGGAGGAATTGCTTCCCTGATCAGGAAAAGTGAACTTATCCCATTGCTTCTTTATGGCTTCCAGGTTTTACAGGCTTTGGTTTTTGCTTGGCCCTGTGGTTCTCAAAGTCTCAGTACCGTGGAGCCAATTCCCTGTATCGCTTCTTTAGCTTTGAAGAGCGAATAACCTCTTCAAACTCTCATTTCGTGACGTGCTGCACAGTAGCACGGAGATTGTCTTGGTGCTGCTAAAAATTCTTTGTCATGCTGTACAGTCTGCAATGACCGTTTTTCTCTGTACTTAAATTTTTTGCTTTTTGATGGAAGCAGCCCATTTCTTAACATTCTTGCTTCAAATATCTGGAAAACAAATGTTCTCATTTCTCTCTCTCTCCAGTTCTGGATTTTTTTAATGTTATGAAGATACATAACACAAATATGTGAGGCCTACAGCATATATAAATAGGGGAATAAAAATAGTATGTGAACTGCTTGTCTTTCTGATATGCTTAAGAGAAATATTTAGAGCTCTTGTCTTTCCCCCTAGGTTTGTCTGTCCTGGAAATCTGCCTAATTATAGCTATGAAACACTTAAATGATGTTTATGAAGGAGAACCATTTAACTTCCAGATGGTTTACAACGGTGAGAGAAATGCATGAACTTTACATACACTAAATTGCTTACTTTTCCCTAAGTAACTTTTTTTTTCCCCCATTACTGATACAGAATTCCAGAAGTTCATACAGAGGAAGGCGCATTGTATGTACGACTTCGAAAAGCCAGTTGTCATGAAGGTAAGCCTGACATGTAATTTTTTTTTTTCATAGTAAAGTTTTTAGATGTTGGTTTTTCTTCCCTAGTGTGCAGATTTGACCCGCAGCCCTAGAACCGGGACTGGGGGCTCCAGAGCGGTGGGAAGTCCCGGCTCTCGGAGCAGGCACCAGGGCTTGGGCAGCGCCTGGCCGCCGGCGCTCGCCTTTCCTGGGGTGGGAGCTCAGGGCTGCGCTGAGCCGGTAAACGGTTACACTTGGAAGGGTTTAGCACCAGGGCAAGGACGCTCTTTCAGGTGAGCTTCACTGATTTAGGACTGGGGTTTAGCAAGAACGACCGCATCAGGAATGGCTTCCAAAGGAGAGATTTGCGTACGTGTGCAGGTATCTTGCTCGTTCACTTCTGTTGTTTAGAAGTGATGTCTCCAAAATTTAAATTAATCTTATCACATCAAAAACCTGGTTTACTTAATCCAGGTCCCACTAGGACTGACTGGTGTATGGAATCAGTTTGTGGCTGGCTTTGCCTCAGCCAACTGCGGTCTGAAGTGCAAATTGAAAAATAGTATTTTGGTTACAAACCTGATGCTCGTTGGGCTACTGGGCTGTCACTCAATTAACATAATTTTGCCAGGCTCTGTTCAGGGATCGGGTCGTCGGGCATAATCCTGCTGTAGCGTGGGAATCAAACAGGGGTCGTGCAGACGCTGAGTTTTCAGTTAATGAACTTAACCCTGCGACCAGCAGTTCGGTCGTCAAAGCTGTCTTCCTGTCTTGCAGCTTTTAAGCTGAGCTGCCGTGGTTTCTGATTCAACGTTATTCAGTTACACTTAAACTGGAAATTATGTAATGCTGTCTGTGCACCTGTAATGGACTTTTCCAGTTTGTATCCCAGAATAACAAAGTCATTCCCAGTCAGTTACACGTGCACCAGATTTCAAATACTATTTCTTTAAGAAGAAAAGCGAAGGTAAAATAGAGCTGGCACTTAATGTCTGTCTGTTGAGATCACACAGCGCAGGTTTCTGTCAAAACAGCGTCTCTTAGGCCATTCAAAATGAGCAGTACAGCCCAGAACGACGTTATCTTCCACTTCCTAATATTTTTTTTCTTTTGTTTTTAGGCATTTGAACACTTACTACAACTGGAATTAGTAAAACCCATAGAAAGACCATCTGTACGTGCCCAGAGAGAGTACCTCTTAATGAAACTGCTGTTGGACAATAATCAAATCATGGACGCTTTGCAAGCGTATCCGAACTGCCCGACAGACGTTAAACAGTGGGCAGCGTCATCGCTCAGTTGGTTGTAAACTTTCTGGAACTTGCAGTGTTGCTTCCTACATTAGAACTTTTGGAGTTAACGGTAAACTCCAGAAGATGTAACATTTACCCACAGTAGGGTGTTCAAATTAATAAATTTTTGAACAAGTTTGCTTTGCTGATCGACTTGGGATTTTGTTTTTTAAGAACTGTACTGCTGTTACCTTCTAATGGCCATAAATTTGATTAACGTAAATGCTCAGGGCTAACGTTTCCACTTTGTAGAAATCAAAGCTCTTCGGCAAGTCTCGATCTCGGATGACAACTGCTGTAGAAGCTGGCTCAGTGGCGTGCCGCCACCGACGGCTGCGGGTCTCGCGCTGTAAGTTCTGACGCACAGATCCATCCCTAACGCAGTTTAAAGCTCACACTTAGTGTACTTTTTCTTCTCAAATTTGACTTGACATAGAAAATTTACTTAATCAAACAAGAAATGGGTTTTAGAGCTGTTCTAGTGGAAGATAAGTACAAAAGGTACGTGACGTAGATGTGCGTCCCAGGTGCAGTACCAGAAGCGCGCTCCTTTCCAGGTGAGAGTTCTCTCCGGGTTAGCACCGCAGCGCCGAGGAAAGGCTGTGTCGGGGCTGGCTGCTGCTTTCTCCGACCAGTTTGACCCTGCGAACGGAGCGAGGGACAGGCTGAACGTCACCCCTCCTGTTCGGTGGCAGCAGGATGACGCAGCAGGGCTGACTTTCTCCCTCCTGAGCAGAGTAAGTTCTCTCACTCCTACCTTAAAGCCTACACGATGTGATACGCATTTTTAGCAGCCCAGTGGCTTGTCTGTCAACAAGCTGAAGGCATTTCAGTGACATTTGTTCATGCTTGGGCCCCCTTTGCTCTGCTTTCACTCAGAAGTCTGTCTTTTCAGTCAAAGGGTTGTTTGCTTTATTTTGCTCTTTGCTGCTTCATTAAAGCTATTGTCTGCCCCTCTTGAAGAGCAGCGCAGCGCTTTGGAAAGCGGCAAAATAAGTAACAGGATTGTGATAACTTTATCATGTAGTTCCTGTAAGTGACGGCTTGGACAACCTACATGACGTTATTGGATGGGAACACTATTGCAAACTATAAATAAAAAAGTTGTTGCAAGATTTTTCTGCAGAAGTACTTACCCAGAAAGAAAAGTTAGTTATTCAGCCAGCACAAATCTCATGGTGTTTCAGCGTAGCTCATGTAATTCAAGGTGGTCTTTTAAAAAGGGAAGAAGGAAGGGGTTACCCACTGCTAGCGACTAGAGGTGGGAGATGGGATCAGCAGGTGATGCCCGTGTTTGTTTGTAGAGTTCTCTTCAGGAGCGCTCATGAGCGCGGTGCCCGACTGAACCAGCTGCGGACAGACAGCTGGAGGCACCTGCTGCCTCAGGGCCAGGGGGCTCCAACACTTTTAACAGATACAGGCTGAGGGACCCCGGCTGCACTCTCCCAAAATCGAGGTGACAATCCTGTCCTGAAGCCCTGTCAGGCACTGGCCGATCTGTTCCGAAGCAGAAGGAACGATCAGGAACGCAGGGAGCCGTCTAACAGCGCTGTATCTGACAGGAAGGGTTCGTTAAATCAGTTGATGCAGCGGCTCCCCCCTTCCCCTGCCTTTGCTCGCTCTTGGTCCTGTCATTTGCTTTACTGGGTAAAGGAGAGCGGTGACAGAGGATGCTTATCCCGGCACTGGAATACTGCCTAGTTGAAGGAGCAGTGGTGTGTAAATGACAGTTACCAAACCTTTCATGCCGCAGCCTGTTTTGCAGTTTAACTTCTGCATTCAGAACTCCTCGCCATTAAGTCAGAGTCTTCAAACCACGTATATAATATATGCTGGAAATAAGGTAAATCTCTAGTTTTACAGCAGACTTACCGCGCTGGCTTCAGTACTGTATCGCTTCTGCAAAAACAAACTGCAGTAGCAATAATGTAGACTGGGAAAAAAAAAAAAAACACTTTTAACAGAACAGCAGTTACTTCATATCCAGAGGTTTGTAAAGGTCTGGTTGATGCAACATTTTTAGAAGGGAGAGAGGTGACTGACACTGACTTCCAGGTGAAGGACAAAGGCTCAGACATCTCCCTCGAAGCAGGCGGCTGCCCGTGGCACCCCCGCACCAATCCCGCGGGACAGGGCTCTCCTTTCTTGCGGCTGTCGTGGAAGCGGTTGCTCTGCCCAAGGAGAAGGATCCGCCGGACGGCCCCGCGGCGCAGCTCTGGGATATCGGTCAGTGCGCGGAGTCACCAAAACATCGCTGGAGCCGTTCTCTGCCCTCGGCTGAAGCGGCGGCCTCCTCCCTACCCTCTGCCCAGGCGCTCGCCTGCCCCTTAAAGACTACGGAGCTGCGACGTGTCCCTTGACGGCAGGAGAACGGGGAGAGGAGAGTTTTCCATCAGCAAAGCTGGAGGTGATGAGGATTCTGCCTTTGCTTCCCCGCCAAATTTAAACTGCGAGGTCTTCCCATTCTCTTTTTTTTTTTTTTTGGCCACAAAACTTGCCATGCAACGTGAGAATTACTGCGCGCGTAGAAATAGCGACACGTCTCTTCTCCCACAGTTTGAAAAAAGGCATATGCAAGTCATAGTAGTCACATTTTTTATTTTAACTTTTTGGGGGAATAGGGGAGAAAGAGTATACATTTTTATTTGTACAATATTTAACAATCACTTTGAGGGCGGGGGGGTTGGTTTGTTTCTAGTACTTGCAGAAAAACAGCAAGTACCTTTTGACAGTAGTACAACAACCTGTGCCCAAAACACTGACAAATACAAAGAGTGAAGTGAAAATAATTGCTTACCAAAATCTTGAGAGGTAACGAATAGTATATGGACTGAAACGGCATTAAAAAAAATAAAAGGGAAAAAAAAGAAAAAAAAAAGTACTGCTGGTTGAGTATCTGAGGTAAATGATGTTCCATCAAGGATGCTACTTGAATCATTTTGCCCATGAACATATATTGCAGCTTTCTGCATTTTGTACCAAGTGTTCCTAATAAAAGTAAATGTATTAAAAAAGGTTAAAAAAAGAGAAGCTGGAAAAAGAGCAAACTGGTAACCCTATTTATTCTGTCAAATGCTCATGTGAACAGGAAATGTCTTATTACTGTCTGGTTACAATTTAGTTAGCACACCAAAAGTTGGTATTTGACAACTACACCGACTTTTAAAAATCTCAAACAGAAGGTACGAAGTGGCGGATTTCAGGCCTCGCGGTGTAGTTTCAGAACACCACCACGAACGACAGCGCTAGTTCCACAACTCCAACAGCTACGAGGCACGGTCTCTGCTCCGAAACGCTACGGTACGTGTAGTCGTAAGTACAAAGTCATGCAGGGTGCGATACAGAAACTCCTTAGTAACGCCGGGCTTAAACTTCCAGCGAGCCACAGGACAGGGCGACCCCTCGGAGCTCCTACCCACGTGCCACATCGCTACAGGACGTAAAGGGACCGTGGTCGCCTCCTGCTAGTAAATAACGCCGAAGTGTTTCCGCCAGCATCAATCTTACTGCACCCTGCCCTCCTTTACGCTTGGGAAGTGCTGCTGGCTCAGGCATCTTCTCAACTTGCGCATTAAATGCTCTAAAACAAGAATACACGTCAAAATGCCCTGTGAGAACAGGCGTACCAGAACAGCTCTGGGGATATTACTGCTACCAATTAAAAAGCATTTATACTATGAACATCCTTTTCACGGTGACACCACATGACGCTGTTAAAAGGCAGGAAACTCAAGAGTAGCACGATATTTAAACAACGGGGTACATCCACAGGCGGTTTGGAAACGCGAAGGTACCTTATCCCGCTCCTCCCGACGCGAGGCTCAGCGAGCGCCCTGCGCTGTTGGCAACGTGCAGCGCCTGAGCCGAGTCCCCGCCACTTCGCTGCGAGAACCTGCGGTCGCTGACGTTTAAAGGATAACACACAGGCGATGCGTGTTTTATACCTGACCAATGTTTGCATCAGATCTTGAATAACAGATTACAAAACCATCTGTATTTACTCCATTTTTGCTAGTAAAGAGGTTAAAACTCATTGGGAGGTCTTCAGTGAAGTACGAATGGATTCGTATTTGTTCAGAACTCAGCAGCTACGTTCGTGTCCTGCTGTGTGCGTAAAGTCACGTCCCTGGATTAAAAATGGAAGCAAAATGAAAGCGTCAATCGAAGAAGCGGCCAGAAACTAGATTTCTTTTTATAGCCAAGCCGAACACCACGGGGTTGCGCCCTACGGACCAGCGACCCTTTAGAGCAGGGTTCTTCTGGCTACCTGGCACCTTCGGCATACGCCTGACGAACAGCAGGGCAGGCGGCGCTGGGTGGTACATCAGACCTTTCTTCCCCTCCCTGCCAGGAGCATGCTGACCTACGTCTCGTTTATCCGAAATGTCTCTTTATTGTTCCCAGAGATTAAGTTCATGCACATGTAGAAGAGTATCTTGTGGCTGTACAGATCCATTTTCAAGATGACATTCAGAGCGAGCTCCTAACTGCAACATTAAAAGCTTCTTTCGAAAGACATTGAATGCTTGGTGTGAAAACAAAGTAAAAGATGATGAAACGCAGAGCATACTAGTCGCTATTGTCGGGTCTGTACTCTAGAGGCTCATACAATTTATTTCACTTGGAAATTTGTGTAAAGGATCACAGAAATATAGTGAAACAGTACTTCTGAGAAGCACTTTGGCACCTATCTACCAGTCACTTTGTAATTTGAATATAAGGCATGACTTCCTAAACTCGAAAAGAATGTTGGAGTTGTGAAAGCAATTTCAATGTTTTTCCTCATTTTTTGAGAGTCTGTGCTACGGACATTGGTATTCGTTACCTCTAAATAGTCATTGCATATTTTAAGCGTCACTAAATCATCCCTGAAATTTTTAAGCATTTGTAATCTGAAATCTGTGGCTAGAATTTTTCATATGATTCCAGGATAAACCTATGGATCACAGACAATAAGTAGTGCTCTGATGAGATGGCACCAAGCTGTAAGGAGAGTGAAGTTGCAAATCTCAAAGCAGAGAGTAAGGAATTCGGGGTAACTGAGCTTCCTGAGGTGATCCTGAAACAGTGATACAGAACCCACTGCATACTGTTTAGTGAAACAGAACACACGCTAGGCAGACCTTTTCACAAACATAAATAGGAAAAAGACTTTTTTTAAAAAAAAGAACAAGAATTCAGAGCTTTCCAGTGTCATAGCTCACAGAAAATTAAAAAAAGTCATGCTTAAGTTTTCAAATATTCCTCAGACACAGCAAACCTAAATAGTATTCAGTTAAATAAATTTATGAGATATTCTGGGAAATGGAGGTAAGAGAAAAGCTTTAAAACTAAAACAGGAAGGAAAATTTTGTTTCAATAAACAGCACTTTTTTTTTTATACACAACAAGCTAGTACAAGAAAAGGCTAAAAACACTGCTTTAGGAATGGCCATTTACTGTTGGCATGAAGCATAGCTTACCCTTTTTAAATAACACAGTGAATTTGAAATACATCATTTACAAAACATGGATCGATTTATTATTCAAATTTTGTTAGTGTTGTCAATCTCATAATTTAGCAGAGGTGGAACTGAGGTATACCTTGTTGAGGGAGGTTAAGTAATACTTGGAAGCCTCTTTGCTATATCCCACTTGATTACTTTTGTTTATGTACACTGAACAGCAGCACACTAAACATTCACAAGCTGTGTCATATTGGCATTACAATAGTCATTTTTATAAACAACAGCAAATGCAATAAAAACAAGTTACCCTTTTTTTAAATCTGAAATGAAATGTTTGATTTAAAAAAAATAACAGTAGTTCATTTAAGGAATTAGTCTCTTCTGACAGGTATTAAGAAATCTGATGTCAGTTTTTAAAACGCTTGATTAGCCAGTACAGGTCCATATTCTTCATTTAAGTTCCTTAACAGCATGTTATCGTTTCTCAGTCACGTGTCCTTCAGGTGTAAGCGGGGAATGCAAAAAGTCTCATGGATCCATGTTGGGGAGGAGGACGGGGAAAACAAAGGAAAAAACACCTCTTGATGATGTTCCAGAGAGACTTACCATTCTTTTCACACAGAAAACAGTAGTGACGGAAGCAGTCCCGTTAGCTTTAGCAGCTCCAGTGGAGAGTCCTGGTGGTCAGTTACATGACCAGTGCAACTATCATAGACTGGATTCTTTGGGAGGAAAGTCAACATTTGTCACCATTGTGACCACAGTCACGATGTCCTCTGTGGTTATAATGTTAGTTAATTTTTGCATCTGAATAATGCGTTCTTCTACGCAACCCGCTGACAACCTGGCTTCCGCATCGTGATCCCAGCATTCCTCTATTGTTTCACAAAGCATCGCCATTCCCTGCGAGCAAACAAAGCGAAATGAAAAATAAAGGTATACAGAGTTAGCAGCAAGTTTTATGAAGGTGGGGTCACCTAGCAATTCTAGCAGAAAATTCCATTTTGAGGTACACCTGCCAAATTTTATCCCTTCTGTCAAACAGGAAGCTATGCCGTATCTGTTCTGAAACCCAGCATGTCATATTTACGTCTTATTTATTTTGCATGATTTAAAAAACAACAACAAATCCTTTTCACCATACAACGTTGTAGGCTGCTGGTGAAGTCGTCACGGTATTTTAAAAGATCTCACACTAGAAGAGGTTGAGTTCTTCAGTGATCAAATGAAACTTCAATGAAAAAAATCAAACAGTACGAAAGGAGGTTTGTATCTGACAGCAGGTAACTTCTCTCCAAAGTCACACCAAGCTAATGCAGCAATATGCTAATTGCAAGGAGCAGATGGTAACACTCTTTTTTCTTGCAGTGTCATCTATTGTTTCTAACAACCCATTTTTTGAAAACCAAAACCAAACCAAAACAAAAAAACCCAAAACCAACCCCCCCCCAAAAAAAAAA